>CM018050.1:12666446-12808946 GCA_008638375.1 Nyssa sinensis
GATTCTCGATCCTTTTGTAGTTAATTTTAGCTACCATTTTAGAATCTCGTAAAGTGTGCCCTATTACCCGATATTTCAGGTCAAGGTGTTACAATATGGCTATTTATACTTGACGCATCACATGTTGTGATTACATGCTAGTTATTGTTATACTATGATGCATGTTTACGTGATTTGGTGTAGTGAGATGCATGATATGGGTAATGTGTATATTGGTATGAGCGTATGTGATAACTTGGTACATGTTTACGTACATAATAGATTGATGCTTGTTCGCCTTTAAGATATCATGTAGCATTATGGAAGAATGCCATGGACATGTGTATATTGTATTGTTTAAATGAATTTTTTTTTCTCTGGCGAAAGACTGTGTTTGAATTGGGTGAAAACTTATTATTTGTTTATTGTAAACAATAGGTGGAGGTGGTTGACGTGAGTTTTAAGAGTTATGATTAAGCAAGTATGTTTACAGGATGTGTTAGGTTATCAGGTGATGATTGACGATCTCTTGTCTTAGGAGAATTGTATAAACATGAATAGTTTGAAAAATATTGTTGTGGATTGATCTAGGTTATGATGTAATTGGATTTTGATTTCGTGCTTAGGATGAATATTGATAAGTTCAAGTGATGTGAATCTGAAAGTTAGGGGTTTTAATGATTCTTTTATTGAATTGGAATATGTTATCTTATGGTGGACTGTGGAGGTAACCTAGAGATGAATACTATTGTCTTACTTAGTCCTATAAGATGATCAATACTAGTTGTAATAAGAATAATGGATTGATTAAATGAACTTATGAATATAAGCCTTGTGAAAATAATGAGTTGCATAAAATGAGCCAAATTAAGATGTGAATTATGAACTTAATCCTAGCTTTGTTTATAAAACTGATTCCAGAATTATGATGGAATAAACGATAAATACTGATTGTTATTTTGGAGAACATTCTGTATTAGGTTAAAAGTTGGATGATACAAATTTTTGAATATGAGTCTTGCGTTTAAGATGCGAATTGTGTGAATATACTTGGAGTGAAAATATTGTGGTTGAGGCACTAGAGAAAAAAATAAAAATAAAAAATAAAAAAAATTATGAACTAGATTGTTGAATTATTAGTAGATTGGAAAAAAAAAAAATATATATATATATATATACAATAAATACATAAATCAAGAAATGATTGTGTTGTTTGACATAGAAAATGAATTGTGAATGGAATGGTTATGTCAAGTTTGTGAAGAGTGTGCTTTTAAATTTTTGCTTAACATGTAATTTGGGATAGATTGGTTGTTTACTTTCTGGGCGAGTATAGACTGCTACAGAGGGAGAATGACAATGTGTACTCTTGAGGGAGATAGTTTTTTTATTTCACGGGGTATACATGGATCCTTCTAAGATTGACTCTGTTATGAGTTGGGAGAGGTTAGACCTCAAGTTAAATTGTGCTGGTTTGGATTACATGATTATGTGTGTGCTTGTTGCTTTAGTATGTACAATTGTACAATCTGATTGTTTTCCTAATTTGCTGGGGGTATGTGATGTGCTTGATTATTGATCAATTGGGGCTAGATGCTTATATCTATGTAGTAGACCGAATGGTTTATGAGATAGGCTATATACTTAGTTATCTATAAGATAGGCTATAAGCCTAGATATCCATAGGATTGGTTGTGCCTAGTTACCTATATGGTAAGTTGTAAGCTCATTTATGTATATGTATATTCTTATGATGGATTCTATACTTAAGTGTTTATGTGGTAAGCAACGTGTTAGTTGTTGACTATTGTTTGTTGATTTCATGTATGCATGCTAGGTTAGTACTCGATATTCATAGGTGACAGTACTACGACTATGATATCTATACAGACTGGATTGGTCTCAATGCATGTATAAGGGTATGCTTAACCATGTTGGTATGTATTTATATATGTTTTGATACAAGTGTGTACAAATTTATATATTCATAGTTAAGTTGGTAAAGAGTTTCACTAAAGATCTCATTTGTTTTGAGACCTTATTCGATATATTGACTACAATGATGATGAATTAGAATAACTCTAAATGAAATTGGGAGAATTTTTTTTCTTTTTAACTTTTTCTAATTTTTTTTTTGGGTTTTTGAACCTTGATATACTGCCTTACGTCTCATGTTTGAAATACATAGACTACATTGTTTACGTTGGGATATCCAATTAATATAATTATGATTGAAATTAATAGCCTAATTTTCATTAATGCTTGATATTTAGTCTCAATTATGTATAAACTAAGGTGAATGATGATGACCTTGTCTTAAGATTATGTTATTGATGCCTTGTGGATGATCATAGTACTTGAAGGATATTGGGTTATTGAATTACATTGAGATGCAGGTGATGTATTAATGACATTGTGATGAATTTCTAGATGATAGCATAGCTTAATTTGTGATTAGTTAGATGGCCATCAAATAGTTTGAGAGACTCTGAGGTATCCTTATGGACATTGAGAATTTTATACTTTAATTACGTTGCATTATTAAGGTAAGTCATGATGCTTCGAATGGATTTGGAAAATTGATATTGACAAGCCATCGTGTTTGAGGATTTCATTATGCATTGTGCCATTTGGAGTAGGACGTTACAGATGGTATCAGAACCGAACCCTAGTAGGGAGTGTGGAAATGTCTGCACACCGCTGCACGGCCACCCAAGAGGACGAGGTTCCTTTGGGGGGAGAGGGTAATGGGAGAGGATAATGCATCCCACATCGCCTAGGGAAGGGAAAGGTGAAGGATCCATAGGTAAAGCGCAGTCTCCATGTTACAACGCATTTTGTATTTTTTCTAAATTTTGTCTAAAAGGTACATTTCTAAATTTTGGGATGAAATTTCTTTTAAGGGGGAAAGGATGTAAAAATTTGAAAAATCAGGATAAATTTTTCGTTTTGCCTGGTAGGGAGTCACGCGTTATTTATTGGTAGGGCACTATACATGCATTATTAAGACATAAGTCATCTTTAGATATATAATTTGAGTATTCCATAGAAGGAAAATATGCTTATAATATTAAAATACACTTCTTATGAGAAATTCAGCCCAATCGGAGATAGTTTGAAAAATAGACCAAAAAGGGCATCCCGGGTGGCCCAGGTGGACCCGACCGCACCCGCCAACAAGAGAAAATAAAATTTTTGGGATAATATCATTTAAAATAACTTTAAGGACTTAGGTTAAAGTAGAATATCAAATTGAGGCATTTCGAAATGGGTTGTAGTGTAACGGGGTCCCGCGGATCGTTAAGGGCAAAAGGGTCTTTTCACCCCTTGACCCCTTTACTATAAATATGACCCTTGAGAGAAACAATTATCAGAAATGAGTCTAAGAAAGAGCAGTAGGTCATGCATGGAGAGAAAAGGTGAGAAAAACCTAGGTTTTCCAACTTTCTACCTTCCAAAACTCATCTCTAGCCTTATAATTTCACAAGGGTCCCTTCTAGGAAGTTGTTCCCCATGTCAAGGGCTACATTCTTACCCATTGGTTCGGCTACACAGTGAGCACAACTCCCTAGGGTTGAGAAGAACCCTTCTAGGTATGATATTTTGCAAAGTAAAGAATAGAGTTAAGTTTAGGAGTGTTTTTATATGTTGATTGTATGACTTACATGCTTACTTGTTGTTAGAAAACCACCTAACATATAGTTACTTTGAAAACCTAGGGTTGGTACCTTGTGTACTTATGTATTCTTTGAGAATTTGGTGAAGTGATGAACATGTAACTTGAATATATATATATATATATAATTCATGGCATTCTAGCTTATGTTCATGTAGACAAAGTCTTGTAGTTTGAAAGTTATGGTTGCTTAATATATTGGTACTTTGTGTACTTGTGTAATCTTTGAGAATTTATTTAAGTTGTGAACATGTAACATGATTATATGTGTAATTGATTGGATTATATGCTATGTTTATGTAGACAAAGTTTTATGGTTTAAAAGTAATAGTTTGCTTTATGTATGATGTATTATTTAAGGCATACCCCATGTGTTTGATAAATGCCTCATTAAAATTGGATAAAAAAACTAAGGCATCTTGGCATACGTGAATCTTTGGAAACATGGCATGTGTTGAGCACTTTAGTGTTATGCATTATGAGAGTGTAGATCCTGCAGTGAAAAACCCAAAATTGGCTAGGGTACTCGCGATCCAAGAGGGACGGACCGTGAAGGGAGACATACAACAGTACTTGCGTGCTGACGGGGGAGGACCGTGAAACGAGACATGGGTGTGGCATAGAATTGCATGTGTGTGTCATGCATATTGTTGTTGCATTGCATTAATGAATTAGAAGGCATATAGCTTATAAATGTACACTTTGCACATGTCACGCCTTATCTTTGTTCTTTATATTAGCATTATGTCATACAAGTAATCGTGTTTACCTTTTATGGGATTACATATTATAGATGAGACTCCCGACACATGAGACTTGATGATGTCTTGAAGTATGGAGGGTAAAATAGATTTTTGAAGCATATTTGGCCTAAGGGCTACATTTTGTATGTATGGGCATAAGCCCAAATAACTTGTGTTTAATTTAGATAACGGTGGACTATAGGCTTTGGGCCATTTTATAATGTAAGGGCTTAAACCCAAATGATAAATAGAGTATTTTTGTTTAATGTGCATCACATGTATAGGTTGGGAATAATGTAAGAAAAAGGACCATGGTAGGGATTATATGCAATTATGAATGTTTGTTATGACATGAAAAAAATTTTTTTTTTTATTTTTATTGTTCTTGGTTAATTAAAAATTTTTGCTATTATTATTATTATGATGGATGGAAGTATGTATATGATGTGCATGATATATATATATATACATGGATATATACATATATATATATATATTTAATTAATTGTGTAATGTGTGCATGTATATGGGCATGTATATATGGATGTGTGGGAGGATGCATTTGGCAGAGTGTGTGAGGTGTAGTGTCGGCTGGGTGTGTGTGTTTGGTGTGTGTCTAGTGTGTGAGAGAAGTGAGCTATATATATATATATATATATATATATACATATGCTAGAGTAGAGCAGCTTTGCATTAAATGCAAAGCTGCATTTTGGGGGAAGGAAGGTGGCTGATATAGAGTGATAGAGGTCAGAGAGAGAGAGACGTGTGAGGTTGAGTTGTGATGCATAAGTGGTCTCGGGTGGGAAGAAAAGAGGAGAGAAAGGCAAGAAAAACTGAGAGAAGGAGCAAGAGAGGTCGTGTACATTGGGAGGAGTCCAAGGAGCTTGAACCAGAGGTGAAGCAGAAGAGAGAAGGAGAGGTCGGCTAGAGAGAGAAAAAGATCCAGAAAGAAAAGGGGTGAGTAGTTCCAGTTCTGAATTCTCATTTCCTTGCATATTAAATTGCTTTAAATATAGGGTCTTGTAATGTATCAAATGTAGATTATCTTGCAAGAAAAACCAAGTGGAATGACCAAGAAATGAGGGAGAACAGTAGGGTTGCAGGTCACGGTTGGTGGAAATGGGTTGTGATATTTTATGTGTTAAATTAGACTAGAATGATGGGAAATAACCTCCTAAGGTGCAAAAACCATTTGGGGTCTGAACTAACCAAAACCAGTGAGGGAAAATGGAGAAATAGAATCGGCCGGAGTTTTGACCGAGGGTTTGACCCTCTATTTCGTGGGAATCTAATGGGTTGAGTCCAAAACTAAGCCTAGATATAGAATCCTTGGGAGAAAATGAAGAAAACTGTATTTTGAAAAGTTGAAAATGTCGCTGGAGATGGGTCGCCGGCGCCGGAGAAGGCGCCGGAACCCTACTGTGCGTCGCCGAAAAGTCGGGGAAGAAGGGGGGGTCTGTCCGGGTCCGGGTCGGGTCGGTTCGGGTCCGGTTCGGGCGGGTGTGGACCGCCCCTGCCACGTGTCGCACGGAGGTTTTAAATTAAAAGCCTAATTGGGGCTGTTTGGCAACGGGGATGAGAAATTGAATTGGAAAAATTGAATTGGAGACAGGGATATCCTATCCCAGTTTTAGCCCTATCCCCTGTTTGGTTAACCTGATTTAGAATAACAAATTAAACTAGTTTTAATTTGGACCTTTTGGAATTTGAACCTTTTGGAATTTGAACCTTTTAGAATTTGAACCTTAACCCTGAAACTTTCGGAAATTACAGATTGACCCCCCCAACTGTTAGAAATTACACTTTGACCCACCTGATTAAATTGTCAATAAAATATTAATTAAATTAATTAATTAATTATTTAATTAAATTGATTTAATTATTTAAATATTCAAAAATATCCCGGAGTCCAAATGGGACAAGTCATTAGTGTATTTTGACTATCTCGGCCATTCTGAGGCCAATGGCGAGGTCCGTTTTACGAGACGGGGTCCCAAAAAATAAAAGACCCGTAGTGACATGTAAAATTACCGAAATGCCCCTGAATTAAAGTACAGTCAAACGAATTCCGAATTAGGTAAACAAATAGTGAAACTTTATTATCTCGAACATTCCGGACTCAACCGTAGAGTCCGATTTGTGAAAAGAAGTCACGAAATCTAAGGACACGTGTAAAGTGCAAAATGACTGTTTTGCCCTTTTGAACCCAGGTGTCCGAATTGAATTCTACGAAAGCCTAAACTTATTTCCTTCGACGCTCCGGACTCAATGGTAGAGTCTAATTTAGTAAAATAGAAACTTATGAATTAAAGACATAAAATTTGATGAATAGCATAATTCAAGTGACAATTAAACTGAGTTTCGTGTTATGAATTTTAGGGACACGGAAAGGCAAAGAGAAGGTGACCTGACCTTCGGTATTCTTACGGTGGTTCCACTTTACTACGAGTATACTTTTCCGGTTTGAGATCGATTACCAGGTACGATATATTGTGCTAAGTAAGAAATAGAATTGAGATTAGGAGTACTTGCTTCGCTGCATTGATTGTTCACCTGTTTGCTTGAGTGTTCACATGTTTATGTGCTACGTGCTATCTTGCTGAGTTGTATGATGATTATGGATATACTGCATGTGTTAGTGTAGTGTGTGAATAATATGCTTTGAAGAACTGTTGATATTATGAACTGTGTACTTGGAGGCATGCTTTATGTATGAATGAGATGCATCATGACATGATGAGATCAGAGCATATTGGCATAGTGAAATTCTTTGGACATGGCGTGGGTAAGCACTTGGTGCTTTGCATTATAAGGGTGCAGATCCTGTGGTGAAAAACCCAAAATCGGCCAATAGGTACTTGCTAGCCTGACGGATTCCGGACCGTGAAGCGAGACATACAAGGTACTCATGCCGACGGGGAAGGACCGTATCATGAGACATGGGTGGGCATAGAGTTACATGGGTGTGTCACGCATACTGCTTATATACTATACATTGTTCATATCCTGTCATTATGATATCGAATGCCATATAGAAATAACTGTACACTTGCACATGCCACGACCTTGGTTTTGTTTCTTGTATTAGCATTATATTGTACCAGCATGTTGAGCTGACCCCTTTAGTGGGGCAACCTTTCAGATGATGTCCCAGCAGTACGAGACGTGGAGATGATCTGACTAGGGGCTGTGTTAGGCCCAAGGGGCGCTTGTTTTTTTTTGATATTGTATAAGGGCATAAGCCCAAGACCTTATTTCATTTTACATGTTGTAAACAAGTGGACCAGACTTATGTATGTATCAGAACAGTGTACAGAATGTGTGAGAATGTTATTATTATCTTTTATTTCTTTATTATTTTATTTTCCTTTGTCTCGTTACTCCCGCCTCGGGTTCGCTGGAATTCGGGGTGTGACAATGTTAGTATATGATGGATTAGGAAAGTAGGCATTGAGCCTTGAACTTACTTGACAATGTAGGTGTATGTTAAATTTTCATAATCTTGTGGCCATCAAGTGAGGGTGGATTGTGCATATACTTGTACATATAAATTATTGTAAAATATTAGGTGAAAAATAAGTTAATGAACAAAGGAGACCATGTCAAAATTTTATGGATTAAAAAGAGTTGATAGGTGTGTAAAATGCCTATAAATGAATAGGAAGAGTGCCAAAAAGTGGGGGTTAAAAACCTTGAGGAAATAGGTTAAAAGATTAGAAAACTTAGCTTGTAGCACTTTGGGAAAAAATTCAGAAAATGAAGAAATCAAGCTACAGCAAATACACTATAGCTACAGTGTAAGCAGCCCAGACCAGCCACGCACACGCCCTGCCGCATGCCCACGCCCTGCCCGCGCGCCTGCTGCCTAGCCCCACGCGTGCATGCTACCTAGGCATGTCATGGGCATGCCATGACTTGCCTTTTAAGGCCATTTTGAGACCGTTCTTTCCTATGTTTGACACCACCTTTTGGAGCCCATTTGGCCATTATACCGAGTCATGTTAGGCACCTTTTTGTGACTCATTTTAGTTATTATTCAAGGCCATGTTTGGCCACTTCCTTAAACCATTTTAGGTGGGATTGTTGACCTATTCTTGGTCTATGCCTTAGGGCATTTGGGGCCCATTTGGGCCATTGTTCCAAGGCATATTTAGAGACATTTTGGGCTATCTTGGAGACCATGCTTGAACATGACTTGGACAAATTTTGACTATTGGTTGGGGGAGATATTTGATTAGCAATTGCAACCCATCTTGGGTAGGTCTAGTAGCAAATTTTTATTCTTAATTTTGGAGAAACATGAGAACATAAAGGTATAATCAACTAAATCCATTTAATTGCCTTTCATAAATTCCTTTAATTTCATTCTCATTCACACCTCGAGTTTACAAAAATTTAGGGCGTGACATATATTGTGTAGATCATTTTTTAGGATCATGAGTGGATCATTTATGAATTAATTATCATATGAATAATTATTTATTACATCATTATTGCATAATATTGATCTCTATTAATTATGAGACCCAAATATCCACTCCTATTATGGTCAGGTGTGGTAAAGTCATCCATCAAAACCCATTATATTGTTATACATGTGGATGTATGTTGTGATTGGATGGACTTATTTAATTGATATTCTAGTACACATGTTGTTGTGATGTATGGAATTGCAAGGTTAATTTTGTGATATATGAGATTTTGGCTTGGCATCCCCATTTATTTTATTACTTTTAATAGATTGATGTAGTAGGTTCATTCTACAATGTAATAAATTTTAAAAAGGTTGTATTTATTTATGAAGCCTTGTAAGGGGATGTGTTTTCGCTACAAACTCATGTCCATAAATTACCTTGGCATGATGTACTAGAATGCCAATTGGGCTCAAGTGGAGTCCATGCGCTTTAGAATACGCGCACTGATTATTATTGTTATATTGATGAATTAAATTTATTTTAATTCAAAATCATTGGGTGGATGAATTAAATTTGTTTTAATTCAAATTATTTTTCTTGAAATTAATTAAAAATATACTTTTGTTTATATAAATGGGAGATGATTATAAGTTTAGCGAAATTTTCGATCTCATAGTGTAAAATAGAATAATATTTTTAATTGAATTTCAGGTAGCAGAATAATATAATAAATGTATACTTAAATGTCACCCTGCGCATTATGATAGTAGTGAAATAGCCTCTGTAATACCCTGACCCATTGTAACCGAGCCAATACGGCCTAATGCTACGATAATGCAATAAATGGGTTGAGTTTCAATAATTGGAATATATGGATGAATGACAGGGCAACCGACTAACGATAATAAGAAAATAATAATAATAATAATAAAAAAAAAAAACAAACAAATAAATAAATAACTAGAGAAATAAAAAAGAAAATAATACTACTAATAAAAATAAAATTTAAAAGGAAATGAAACAAAATTAAAATAAATAAATAAAACAAGGATTTGAAGGAAATAAAAATAAGAATTTGGAACATATGGACAAAATATATATATATATATATATGTCTATCTAGAGATAGGTGTAAATATATATAGATATTTATGTGTGTGGGTGTCAGTTACAACAACGTTAAGGGTGAGAAATGAAGAGGGGAGAGTTATGCACAGGAAAATGAAAAGTTAAGTGGGAGAAGAGAGAGAGAGACAGAGAGAGAGAGAGAGGAAGAAGGAGAGAAATGAAAGGGGGAGGGGCGGTTTTCAATATAAGCATGCTATGCATGTGTTAGGCGTTAGGAGCGACAGAAGCATTGGAACGGAAGGGAAAAAAAAAACGGTGAGACAGAAGGCAGGGCCGCAAGAGGTAAGCCACTGTCCTCTATGATTCAATTTTTTTTTTTGGTTGCTTAAATTTCCTTTGAGTGGTATATGAGTATAAAACATGAATCCAGAGCAGAAGAGAAGAGGTTAGAACAAACCAGAAGCAAAAAAAAAAGGAGGAAACGAACAGGCGCATAACAGGAAAAAAACAACCGGTAAGAAACTGAGTTTTGTTTTGTTCTTTTTTTCGTTTTTAGTTTTTAGAAGCATGAATGCTAAAGTTAATTCTAGGATCTTATTAAGCATGGAATTTAGTTTATTTTACAATTTGAATAAAGAGAAATGAACCTGGATTGAGTTATAACACGTCATTTACAGAGAAAGAATTCAAATTGGGTTATGTCGCACCCCGAATTTCTACAAACCCGAGGCGCAACTGACGAGACAGAAAATAAAATAATTAAAAGGACAAATATAAATAAATCCACTAAACAAGCATCCATTCCCATCAATACATACGATAACATAAAGTACATCTCACAACTACATTGTTCATAGGTCATTCGGGCTTAAGCCCTTACATTACAAAATATAAGTCCCATTGACCAAAAATATACCACGTGCTTCACCCTATCAGGGTATCACAGAGTCTCAAGTAGCTGGAGGATCCTCATCTGAAAAATGTTGCCCATGAATGGGTCAGCTCAACTGCTGGTATGATGAAGTGCTAATGCAAGAAATAAAGCTAAGGCGTGGCATGTGCAAAGTGTACATTTATATCTAAATGACATTCAAAGCATCGCAGTAATATATGAATGGTATGCGTGACACACCCGATGCACAACTCTATGCCACACCCATGTCTCGTTTACGGGTACTCCCCGATGGCACGGAGTACCAATGCAATGGCCAATTTTGGGTTTTTCACCACAGGATCTACACCCTCATAATGCAAAGCACCACGTGCTCACCCACACCATGTTCTCAAAGGATTCATCATATGCCAATATGCCAATGCAATCTTAATGAACATGGTTTCCACAATATAGCATGCTCGAGACAATAATACATAAAAAACCAGCTGATTCCACATGTAAGCATATCTCATATAATCAACTTAAACACATGTCATGATTCACGTTCATCATTCACTAAATTTTCATAAAGTACAAGTAACATGTAAGCATGTGAACAACCAACTCTAAATCATCAAGTAAACACATTCCACATAAACACATAAGTCATTCCAGTCATTCACAGAACATTCCTAACTTAACTTCATTTCTAACATTAGCAAAACACCATACCTGACGGGTTGGTCTCAACCCTAGAAGATCAGTGCACGATACGTAACTGAACTGGTCAATGAAAATGCAGGAGATCAGATCGCCCTCTCCTGTCCTGTTAGTGTCCCTAAAAGCATAAATTACAACTCAGTCTATTGTCATTTGAATTTATGCTATTCATCAAATTTTATGTCTTTTAATTCATAGGTTTCTATTCTGCTAAATTAAACCCTGCCATTGAGTCTAGGACGTCGAAGAAAATAAGTTTAGGTGTTCGTAGAACTCAATTCGGACATCTGGGTTCAAAAGGGCAAAACAGTCATTTTGCACTTTTCACGGGTCCTTACATTTCGTGACCTCTTTTCACAAATCGGACTCCACGGTTGAGTTTGGAATGCTCGAGATAATAAAGTTTCATTATTTGTTTACTTAATTCGGAGTTCGTTTGACTGTACTTCGATTCAGGGGCATTTTGGTAATTTTAAAGGTTACTACGGGTCTTTTATTTTTTGGGACCCCGTCTCATAAAACGGACCTCACCATTGGTCTCAGAATGGTCGAGATAGTCAAAATACACTAATGACTTGTCCCATTTGGACTCCGGATTATTTTAGCATATTTAAATAATTTAATTAATTTAATTAATTAATTAATTTAATTAATATTTATTCAGGAGGGTCAGATCATAATTTTCCTAAAGTTCAGGGGTCGAAGTGGAATTTCAAAAATTTTTGGGTCAAGGTTTAATTTCTAAAAAGTCTAGGGGCAATCCTGTAATTGTGAAAACCCTTATCCCATATTCGGATATCCAAACAGGGATCATACCAGAACAGGGATAGGATATCCCTGTTCCTATTTCAATTTAAATTTTTAATTTCTTAAGTCCGTAACCAAACAGACCCAATTGGTTTTTAATTTAAAACCTTAGACCGACACGTGGCAGGGGCGGTTCAGCCCTGCCCAAACCGGACCCGACCCTGGACCCGAAACTCGACCCGAATAGTGCCCCTTCTTCCCCAATTTCCCGGTGAACCTCCGGTAGGGTTCTGGCGCCTTCTCCGGCACCGGCGAGATTTTTTCGGCGACTTTTCAAGGTTTTAAAAACGCCGTTCTCTAGAGTTTTTCATGTAGATTTCATTCCTAAGGTCGGTTTAGCATCTTAGCCACTAGATCTTCACGAAATAGGGCTCAAAGGTCCATGGCCGAATCTCCAGCCAACTTTTCTTTTCCGTTTCTATGCTCATTCTTTTACTGTTTTTGGTCCAAACAGTTTCCTTTTGTTTTCTACACCTAAGAGGAGTATTTTACTCCCATTTAAACCAAGCTTTACGCATAAAATTCAAGACCCACTTCTTATACCCGAGACCTGCAACTCCCCATTTCTCCCTCATTTTTCAACCATTTTAACTCATTCTTTTTGCAAAATAAGTCCTACAACATGCTCTTTAATACCCTAAAATCAAGTCAATTAAACAACTCAAAAACTTTAAAACAGAAACTAAACCCACTTACCTATTTTTCAGGATTTCTCTTGTTGCAGTCTCTCTCTTCTCCTTCTTCCTCCTTGGTGCATCTCACTAGCTCTCTCTCTCTCTGTTCTCACAGTCCTTTCTCTCGCTTTCTGCTTTTCTTTCCTTCTCTTCTCCCAACCGAGACCACACATATACACCACTCTCCAACTCTCACATGTCTCTCTCTCACAGCCCCTTTCTTGACTTCTCTCACCCTCTGCATCAGCCACCATGCTCTTCCCCAAATGCAGCTTTGCATTAAATGCAAAGCTGCCCTATATAAGCCTATATATACATATCACTCATTACACACACACACTAGACACACACACACTTAGCCGACACCTCACACACACACTCACCCGTTCAGTTGCACCCACACACAGTGCACATATGCACTGTTATATATATATATATATATATATATATATATATCCATATACATATCCACATACACATGTATATGCATTACCCTACACATATACACATACATATAATTATCTCACACATACACATGCCACACATACATACACCCATGTATTTCCATAGTAACATACAAATTTTAATATTAATATTAATAATAATAATAATAATAATGATAATGATAAAAACAAAGAATAATAAAAAAAAAATTTCCATGTCATAACAGTTTATGTGAATTTTTGATGCATTTAACTTGTTTAAATCATGGGAATACATCCTCTTTGGTGCAGGAAATTTTAGAATTTAAAATTTGATTAAAACCGTAGAAGAAAATGGTAGAAATTGGGGGAGAAAAAGGGCTCACCGGAAAAGGGCCAACACCGGTCAGCCACTGTTGTGGCAGTTTTTAGCAACTTAAAATCCCACCATTATGAATTCTAAGGGTAGATATGAAACCCTCTTGACATGCCCAACTGATTCCCATCAAGAAAATGGAAGGAAATGACCGCCGGCGAGTCACCGTCGTCGGAGAACACGACTGGCATCTCGCCGGAAAAACGTGAGGAAGAAGAAGAAGCGCACTATGCTGCTTCTGTTTTCTTTAAATTAAGACATAGGCTGTTTGGCCGTGGAAGTTCAATGGGAAAGGGGGCTGTTTGGGTCTAGAAATTCAAGCATAAAATTATGCAGATTTGGAATATCTTATTCACCGATTGGTTAAGTGGAAAAAGAGGAAAAACAAAAAAATGGGGGAGGAGCTGCTGTCCCACGGATAGAACCAGAGACTTGGGAGAGGCAGACCATAGGAACAGACCACTGTGCCACTAAGGCACATGTGGTCTGTTTGGGCCAAATATTATATATATATATATATATATATATATATATATTAGTACACCTAATTAATTTTATAAATTAATTAAATCAAGTAATTACCAAATTAAATTTCAGTATGCGAACGAGTCGAATAAATAGTGCAAATTTACTATTTTGGACCTTCTGAATTTAATGGTGAGGTCCATTCTACGAGACGGAGTCCCAAAAAAATAAAAAATACCCGTAGAATGCCAAAATGACCAAAATGCCCCTACGTCGAAGGTGAGTCAAACGGACTCCGATTTAGTTAAGTAAATAGTGAATTTTTATTAATTCAAACCTACTGGACTCAACGGTGAAGTCCAAATTATGAAAACAGAACCCAAAAAGTAGAGACACGTAAATGACCATTTTGCCCTTGGATAAATTAAGTTTAAAATGAAAAACCGTAAAGTATAAATTAGTAAGGGAGGTATTTAGAGTAACGAGGCATGAATTCGATAAATGATATGAAAGCTGAAACGTGTTTATTGATTTATAGGAAACTCAAAAGGAAAGGAGAAAGTCACGAGATATTAAGACACTGATAAGGTAAGTGGATTCCTATCTTTGATATGTGGTTTCCAAGCCACGTTCTTTCCATTACTGCCAATCTTGTACTCATATATGTATTCACTGTCATTGTTTCCCACCATGGATATTACTCTACCTGGTGGATGCCTATTGGTTGATGTTGCACGACTGATTCATTTCATTGATATCCATTTACTGTATGTTACGTTATGATGTTCCATGTTTTGTTCATTCATATGGAATACTATAGAATCTTAATTTATGTTAAGTGCCGGGTTTTGTGCTCAGCCACATTACCTATCTGATGCTATCTGATTGACTGGGACTGACGGGTCAATTTATGGGACCTACGGGTCAAAAAGACATATGGCAATTATGGCATTTTTACGCAATAAGGTTAATGGGCATTTTATATGCATTTATGTTAATGGGGGGTATGCCGGGCCCCAAAAGACCGAGGGTCTGCCAAACCCTAAACAGAGTAAAGGCATCATCCATGTTAATTGATATAGTTCTATATTGATTGGTTTTGATTTATTGGACTTGATTGTGACCGTTTCATTGTGGCAGTATTTATGTTGATCGTGTTCATTGAGCCTATTCTATATTCATGCTATGTTGTTACTCTTGACGGTTATTGAACGTTGTTATTCATTGATTACTCTTAACTATTATTGTACCTTGTCATTTATTGGCTATTGAGGCATTTTACAGTTGACTGAAATCATTTTCATGACTGGCTATCATATTACCTTGACTTGTATTCATTTATGTCATCCCCACCCATATTAGGGATAGGCTTCTACTTACTGAGTTTATAGCTCACCCCTTACTAAATTTTTCAGGTGAGGATGTTATGGAACCATAGTAGGAGATCCAGAGCGTAGGGAGACGGTTAAGGAGCACAGTAGAATACAGTAGTTCTCCCATGCACTCACCACCTAAAACGATGGTTTATGTTTAAGTTATGTTGGTTTATGTTTGGATTGGTCAGACTTATATTAGTTTTGGAACAATGATGTAATAAGACTTCCGCACTTTAATGTTATGGTTATATTTCTTATTGTTATCATTGGTAAAAGAATGAAAAAAGTAGGGACGGCCATTGGGTCTGCCCCACGACACGAGATCCGCATAGGGTGGGTTTCGGGTCGTGACAGCTTGGTATCAGAGCCAGGTTTTAGGTGCTAGTGAGTCATGGGAGACAGGACTAGGACACTGCACTGTTACATCGAGAAATAAAGTGATAATAATACTGATACCCTTATAGTAAACCTTACGTAACTACTGACCATTATCTTATGTAAATGTACGGGGTGTCTTTTTTCAGCAATGGTTGACACAAGGACTACTGCAGCTGCAATGGAAAGTATCGAGCGTTTGGAACAATTGATCGAGAGGGTTATCGAGGCCTTACCCCAGACTCAGGCAGGTACGAATCAAACGGGCACCAGCCAGTCAGGACAACAAGAGCCGCTTGTTAACGTGGCCACTAATCAGTCAGTACAGCAGGATATTAGCCAGCCAGCGCGACAGAGGCAGCCTGTCAACAGAGGTAACTTTCAGAGGGATGAGTATGATCCGGTGTTTCTCTATGAGCAATTCAAGAAAATGAAGCGGCCATCCTTTGACGGTACCCAATGAGCCATAGTTGCAGAAGAGTGGCTCTTGGAGATGAACAGACTTTTTCGTATCTTTCCATGCACTAAGACGCAGAAGGTGGCCTATGCCACATATCGGTTCAAGGGAGCTGCCCACAAATGATGGATGCTTGAGGAAACCAGGGAGCCGAACATGGATTGGTAGCATTTTACGACAGTGTTCAATGAGAAGTACTTTCCTCGTGAAATGAAGAATCGAAAAATTGCTGAGTTCATGGTACTTCAGCAGGGCAGTATGACAGTGGAGCAATATGAGGCCACATTCAATGAGTTGGCCAGATTTGCCCCAACTGTTATCAACAGTGAGGATCTTAAGGCCCGGAAGTTTGAGGAGGGGCTACGGTGGGCCATTAAGGACAGAGTGAGGTCTCAACGGTTACCTACTTTCAATGACGTAGTGGCCACTGCCAAAATCGTTGAGATGAGTGGTGAAGAGTTCGCCCAGAGACGGGCAAAGCAGAGGCCAGGTGGAGGTCAAAATCAGAGGGCAGGGTCTTTTTCCTCTAGGCAAGGACCCTCATTCACTAGACCCGGGACTGGATCCCGAACTACAGGGCCCAGTTTGAGGAGGCCAAGCAAACTAGAGGGGACCGTAGCTAAATGCCCCAACTGCCAGAAGGAACACAAGGGCCAGTGTTTGAAAGACAGTAATGTTTGTTATTATTGCGGCCATGCAGGACATTTCGCTCGGGAGTGTCCTCAGAATAACAGAGCCACTACCAGTATTGCTTCGGTTAGAGCACCAGCACCAGCACCGGCACCAGCACTAAGAGCACCAACACCCGTATTTACAACTACAACGAACAGGCCACCAAACCGTAGAAATGGACAGGGGAATGTTCCACAACAGGCCGGACGGGTTTTCGCCTTAATGCTAGGGGATATGTAGGCTTCGACTTCTGTGGTAGCAGGTACTCTTTTAGTTTGTGCATAGCCTGCCCATGTTTTATTTGATACCAGTTCTACACACTCTTTTATATCCCCTACATATGCTGCTAAGTTGAATAGATCGACAGAACCCCTAGGATACTTACTTAATATGACTATACCATCGGGGCAATCATTAATGGGGGAGGCCATGTATAAGAATTGTGAGATACAGATTATGGGGGTGCCTTTATTTACCGATCTGATACCATTAGAAATATATGGGTTTGACGTTATTCTCGGAATGAATTGGTTAACTGTAAACCATGCCACGATAGATTGTGTGACCAAGAGGGTGTTTATCCAGAGCCTCGGATTTTCGACCGTTGAGTTTGAGGGGACTGGAGTGGTTGCCCACCTTATTTTGTTTCTGCTATACAGGCTAGTCGTTTACTCCGCAAGGGGTGCCATGGTTTCTTGTGTAGCATCCAGGACACCGAGTCACAGCAGCCAGTGTTAGACCAGATTCGCATTGCTAAGGAATTTTCTGAGGTGTTTTTGGATGATCTTCTAAGGATGCCTGTTGATCGTAAGATTGAGTTTAGCATCGATGTATTGCCAGGCACTGCACCGATATCTAAGACACCCTACCAAATATCCCCAGCTGAGCTGAAGGAGTTAAAGTTACAGTTACAGGAACTATTAGACAAGGGTTTCATACGACCCAGTTCATCACCATGGGGTGCACCTGTACTATTTGTCAAGAAGAAAGATGGGACTATGAGATTGTGTATCGACTACCGAGAATTGAATAAGGTCACCATCAAAAACAGGTATCCACTGCCAAGAGTAGATGATTTATTTGACCAGCTGAAGGGGGCTCAAGTGTTTTCAAAGATTGATCTAAGGTCCGGTTACCACCAATTGAAGGTTAGACCTACAGACATTCAAAAGACGGTGTTCCGAACACGGTATGGGCATTATGAATTTTATGGTCATGCCCTTTGGAGTGACTAATGCTCTAGCCGCATTCATGGACCTAATGAACAGAGTATTCAAGCCGTACTTGGACAATTTTGTGATTGTATTCATTGATGATATTTTGATCTATTCTAAAAACCAGGACCTAATGAATGAGCTGCTATTTAAGAATAAAATGGATCATTTTTGTAACACCCTGACCCGATTAAATGATAATTGAGTCACTAATTATTAATTAGTCACCTTAAATAGAAAAATTAAGAAAATTTAATCGGGAAACAAACGATAATTTCAAATAGTTTCGAGACCTTAAAAAAGGAGGTCAATTCTGGAGAAAAAAATAATCTATGGCTACGATTTATGAAATCAATGTGTGAAGGAGTGAATATTAAATCTGAATTCACAAAGTGGAAAATAATGCCAAAAAGTTAGAATAAACAAATTGAATGCTAAACAAGGCATAAGGGGGGGGAAGATAGCTAAAATGAACCAAAGAGTGAGGCTAAGGGATTTTGAACCCTTGACCCAAAAAAAAAAAAGGCAAAGCACTTAAGCCCAAAAAAATAACCAAGTGGGTTGCTAGCACTTTTGTGCTTAAATTTACAACACATATGTATATATGCACATATTATTTTCCCTCCACCTCCCAAATTGGCCAATGGTCATTCATGCAACCAAAAGAAGTATTTTTAAAATAAAATAAATAAAATATATGATTATATATCAGTTGTGTGTGTGCATTTGAAGTCAAAAACCAGAAAGTGTGTGAAAGTCAGGTAGAGAGAGAAACCTAGAGAGAGAGAGGGGAGTTAGAGTGAGAAAGTGAAGAAAGAAGGAGGAAGAAGCAGAATGAGGGATAAGAGGACCCTTGCGTGGCTAGCCTGACCTAAGGAGATCACAAATCAAGGAGAAGGAGGGGGGAGACACCACTGTCTAAAAGTATAAAACACAAACCCAATGATTTTCTCTTTCTAAAAATTTTGTGTATATGCAAGTTGTTTAGGTCTCATTTGTGCATGCACGATATCTAAAGTATATAATCTTGAATGAGGCATGAAATTAGAAGCCTAAACAGCCTAGAGCAGTAGATCCGTATACATCCACCATTGAAGGACCTCCAAGGTGCAGGTCTGAACCAACCACAGCCAAACGAAATTTGGCTTGTTGGAACCTTAAATAGAGGCCACAAGGGTTCTAAAAACCCTAGGCTGCCACCCAAAACCTCAAAATAAGGCCCCTAAAAACCTAGTTGCAACCACGGTTCAAAAGAGTCGACCCTCGAAAATGGACACCAAACCTTATTTTTAGAATGTAGATCGAAACTCCATAATCTAAGGATCAAAATAAGCAAAACATCACTGATTTTGGTGGAAAAATGAGGGTTTACTAAGGAGTTGCAGGTACGGCCATGGTGAGGTAAAACCGAACTATTGAGCTTGATTTGAGCTCTCAAATGGATTCCAAGTTGTTTCTAGGACACCTAGAAACTCCAATCATCCAAAAACAGATAGATTTCGGCAACCGAAACTTCACGAAATTGGGAAAAATGGAAACAATGAACTAGGGATACAGTGACCCTCACGTTGAAAAGGATGAACAGTGCAGTGTCAGGTCATGGACAGGGTTTCGGGTCGAGCTCCGACCCAACTGTGAAATGGTTAAAACCTTTTAAGTGAAACTACGTCGTTTTACTTAAGAGGATTTTTAAATTTTAAACTTAGGACTGACATCATCATGACGTCAGCATTACCTGTTGAACCGATCGAACAGGTTGTTCCAATGAAACCCTAAATCGATAGACTTAAAAATAAAATAAACCCTCTGGTTTATTTTAAATATTTTAAGGAATTACATTTTGACCCCTAGGTAATTCTGGAATTTTATTTTGACCCCAACACTTCCCAAAAACTCTGTTATGGCCCAAAAATTTAAAGAATTAATTCAAATAAGCCCCTGAAAAATAAATAAATAATAAAATAATTTATTTAATTATTTTATTAATTGGGTAAATTGACTATTTTACCCTTGGGTCATAAATGAAGCAAATAAAGTCCAAATTAAGATCTGAAAAATGCTATCTTAACATTTTTTAGCGATCCGGACACAATAAAAATGTCAAATTGGACATCCGGGAACTCTGGGGTGGTCCCACCACGAGAGGTAAAATTACCAAAATGTCCTAAATATAATACGAAGCCCAAATGAAGTCCAAATTGGACGAAATTGATACCAATAGAAGCCCGAATAATTGTGAACTTGTATATATGACTAAATAATGATTCGGGGTCAGAATGTCATGAAATATAAATGACCAAAATACCCCTGAGTATGAGAAATACAAGCAAAGGTCAAAAATTAATTGTCATAAGCATAATTATGAAAATTTAGAAGCTAAATAAGACTCCTAGGACAGTCAACGTACAAAATATAAAATGATCGATGTGTCTCTATGATCAAAAGCAGATACCAAATGAAGTCCAAAAGACTTAAAAATTTACGTATAAGATATGTAGAATAGTCTAAGGACCACGATAGGTCCGAGGCAAGAAAAGTAAATTACCAAATTGCCCCTAATGTGCCTGAAGCCAAATAAAAAGTCGAGAGGGTCTAAATTAACTTTCTTCGACGTTCCGGACCCAATGGTAAGGTCCATAATATCAAAATAGGTACGAAGAAATAATTCACATGGAAGACAAAATTTATTAACTACCAAAATAGACCGATAAGAAATTAGGATACGTCGGGCCAAAAATTAAATGAAAAGCATCAATAAGTAATAATTTAAAGTATATGTGAAATTGATGAGTTCCTTATAATTTCTTAGGAGCTACAAAGGGAAGGGTAGTACACACCCGAGGGAGCAAGGTGAGTAATCCTGTACTTTGAAGTGGAGGTTTTTAATCTCCATGGATTCTGAAGAAAGTTTGAAGTTCAAATATTCTGAAGTATTTTTATGAAAATATCTGCAATACTTCTAAATTTAAATTCTCGTATTTATATGCTTTATATTTCATGGCATGCAAAACTCACTTCTTAATATTGCTGACAGTTGATACGTTTATCTTCTGCATGTCCATGTAAATGTCAATTTTATTAAATGCCTTTTGAAATAAATACTTTTATTCCATCTATGCTTTAATAAATCCTTGTCCATCGTGATTTAAATTCCTGAAGCTCATATGTTAAATGTTTCAAGTATGACCCTCCAAGTATTTAAAAACTCTATTAAACTGTCCATGTTTTAAATACTCATGAAAATTCACCCTTTTTAATGAAGCCATATTTTTGTACTCATGAAAAGTATATATTTGAAGAAGTCGTGTTTTTAAATGCTCATAAAAAGTATTTCTTGAAGAAGCTATGTTTTTGCAAGATAATGATGCATAAGCATCAAAAACTATTGAGCTCCTATCGGGTTCTCAATTTCGTAGATGCTGGGTAAAAGGTTTATCCCCCAGGCATGAGATCTCTTTGAAGTAAAATTAGGGTCTAGTTCGAAACGGATACTTGAGTTAAAAAGTGAAAAGATGAAAAGGTTTTCAGAGATGGTAGCAGGTTTTAAACCCCCATTATCTGAAACGGGTTTTTATATAACCCTTTGAAGTTTTGAAGAAGAAGAAATTTACATCCTTCTATTTTCATGGAAAGGATTTTAAATCATTTCCTTGGTCTTCAAATGGCCACTCTGCATATGTTTATAAATTCTGTCGCATATTTAATGCTTTATTGAATGCTTTAAAAATGTATAATGCTATGTGATTTGAAGATTCTTGTATTCGGTGATTATTGAAGTACGTGCCTAGCTTGAATCCCTTGTATGATTCATGCTATCTTTTTGAAGAATTTTATTTTCTGTATCTGCAGTATATGTACAATTGGTAGTGTATGTTTATATGAACCTTCTCTTATAACTAACCCACTACCAGTTGAAACCCATGACAAAGTACTGGAATTACTCACTGGACTTTTTGAAGCTCACCCCATTCCCTAACATTTTTTAGGTGATGACGATGAATGGGAGCCTTGCCCAATTTGAGGATTCGAGATTGGTAGCTCCATTTTGATTAGGAATTTTGGAAGTACTAGGACCCGTAGTTTGTCAAATCTTGATGTAGTAAATTTTGGATAAATATGTACTTAAGCCCGAGAGGCAACGGATATGTAATATGTATAACTTAAATTTTTAGTATGCTCTGAATGTATAATAATTGTTTACCGCTCCGAAGAAGAAGAAGAAGCGACAGTACCGAGCGGGCGTGCGAAAAGAAAAAGTTTTTCACACTTTCGCAATTTGCCAGTTCTGGCCCTATTGCACATCCGTCCGGCGCTGTTGCTCACTTAAGCCTGACCCGACGGCCCACAGGCCAAAGGGTGGCAGTCGCGATCTCCCGATCTGGACTATCCGGATCAGTGGGTCGTGACAATTTTACTCATAGTTGTACTAAGTCAAAGTTGATCGTTTTATTCAAAATGGAGAAAAGATTGAGGAAAAGGCATAAAATGGCACGTAAAGAGTGCGACTTTACATTACTCATAATGTTTTGAACATTATGCACAAGTGGTAGCATAAGAATTAATCGCCACAAAAGTGAGCTAATTAATTCTTTTAAGTAACATATGACCTTATGATAAAATAATTAGATATTGGTTTTTGACTAGCCGTTTGGTCCACCTCTAATCCAATTGATTTTTATCATTTTCTCATCTTTAAATTTTAGTATTTGCGACTAAATGGAACTATTTATTCTTTGTGAAATAATAGTTCAAAGTAGATTGATTAGTTTGATCTACCCCATGTTAAAAGCAGCTTCATTATATGAGTATGATAGTAGTTCTATCCCATTGGATTATTTGATCATTTTGGACTTATCTCTTTATAACTTTCCACGATGATATTTTTTTAATAATAACATGGGACACATTGAACTAGATTGGATGGCTAAATTAGCTTGAGAAGACCTGTTGGGGTTACTCGTAAAAAATAGTCTATTAGTGTGTAAACCCTATTTGATTGGAAAGACCTGTAAGAAATCTTATTTGTAAGGTAGACCGACTCCTTATTCACTAGAGTCGGTGCCTAATAGTGTCATGACCCGAAACCCACCCTATGCGGATCTCGTGTCGCGGGGCCGACCCTAAGGCCGTCCCTACTTTTTCCATTACTATATCATAGTACTAATATGCAAAGTACTAAAATCTTAAAACAATAACAGCGGAAGTCTTAGCAATGACAGTGATCAGCAGAAGTCTTTTCAGTAACAGTAATTCAACGGAAGTCTTTACAATACACAATGTCATCAGAAGTCTTATCAATACATAATATGGCTCTACAGTAAACAAAATAAGAACTAAACGTAACCAGCACCCGTGGGTAGTGAATACATGGGAGAACTAAAACATAGACTAGTACAGTTCCTCAAAATGTCCTCCTACGCTCGTAGACTCCTACTGGTGTCTTGCAGCGTCATCATCCTGAAATGGGGTTAAGTAGGGTGGAATGAGCTACGAGAGCTTAGCAAGTAAAAACAGATCTTCGACACTGGTATCGGTGAAATATGAATCCATGAATAAGATTATGATAGCCAATCATAAGAAAAGAGATGCTGTGATAGCCAATGAGAACAGTTGCCTTGATGGCCAATGAATAGTAGGTCACAATGTTCAATTAGGAGTAATGGAAACAACATCATTATCAATCTCTCTATGATAATATAACAAGAAAAAGGTACTGCCACAATAAACCGATCACAATCAATTCAATGAAGAGTGTCCTCTCAGTTTAAGATAAGTCATAAGGAATAGTGTCATTCAATAACGTAATCATATCAATTCCTAAGAGATGCATTTACTCTGTTCTCAGGTAGAATGCCAATGCAAATGTAAATGAAATGCCAATGGGAATGCAAATGGAAATGCCAGTGGAATTTCCGGTGGAAAGCCTTCAAGGAATTCATTCCTGCCACCTGTCCGTTCATGTACTCAACCCTTAGGTCCTTAATTAAGTCAGAAAGCATCGGATGGATGTTGTGACTGAGCACAAATCCGGTATTCATAACATATCATGATTATTCGTAATTCCATAAAAGCATAAAATGGAATGTCGTATATTCAATAAAGACATAGCAGTAGGCCTTTCAAGGCATGGTTCAACATGAAAATAATGATACAACAGTCAATCAATGTCCACCAGATAGAACAATATCACATTGCGGAATACAATAACATCAGATACGTTCATGAGTACAATTTTGGCAGTAAAGAGAATAAACTTGGCTTAGAAACACCACATGGAAGAGAAAGGAAATTTACTTACCTCTAATTATGTGTTCTTAAATCGGTATCCTGTGAGGTTGCCTTTCCCGGTCGAGTCTCTTATATATCAGTAATACGTTTCAGAATAAATGCTATTCATCAAATTTTATGACTTGCTATCATAAGTATTTCTAATACTAATTTAGACCTTACCATTGAGTCTGGAACGCCGAAGAAAGTCGGTTTAGGCTTTCGCGGAATTCCATTTGGACTTTTGTACTAAAAAGGGCAAAATGATCATTTTTGCACTTTTACAGTATTTTATCCTTCAGGACCCCATCTCATGAAACGGACCTCACCATTGATCTTAGAATGTTCGAGATAATAAAAATTGACTATTCATTTGCATCGTTTGACCCATATTTGAAATAGGGACATTTTTGTAAAACTTAATATTTTATTAATTTTTTCTATTTGGGCCACAATGACATTTCCTAAAACTTCTGGGGTTAATTCATAATTCTTCAGAGTTGTGGTCTGAACCAGTTGGTTCACAACCAGTAACCCTAAACTGGCCTGACCTGTCACTGAACCAACCAGATCAATTAATTTCAGAGAACCGGATTAAAATAACCTAATTCTCCTATCCTATCCACGGTTTGGATAAGCCCAAACCCAATTTCCACATTTCCTATCCATGTAACCAAACAACCCAAATACCACTTAAGTTCCAAACACAAACGACACAGTTTCACTGCCCCTTTTTATTTTCGGTCAGGTCCCGACCCGATCCGAACCCAGACCCGGTTCTGTTTTAACCCGAAATGCCCCCGACATTCTGATCATCTTCCCCTATCATTTTTTCGTCCATGGTCGCCGGAACAGTAACCGTAGCCACAAATCTTCACTGTTTCACGTCCATTTTTGTTGCTTTTTAAATCTTTTCATGCCAAATTAATTCCCACTGTTTTAATCTTCTATTTGGATGGTTTTTAAACCCAAGAACTTGCAGTTTTCCCCATTTCTTTTCCTAGTTTCCAGCGACTGAAAATTCTCAAAGTTCCGTATGATTTCTTCATCATTTTTACTCTAATTTCTTTCTATTATCTTTCTGCATGTAAGAGGAATAATTCCTCATCATAATACTAAAGTTTCATGCATAAGATTTTTTATAAACCGAAATTATCATAAGGCCTGTAACTCCATTTTTCTACCAGATTTCTCAATCATTTGAAGTGGTTCTTTTTGCTTTAATTTTCTACTTTCATAACCTACAAGACCCTATAGATAAATCAAGGTTTCATGCTCTGAATTTATAAAACAGTAACTATGTAAACAAACCTGAATTTTCTTGTTTTGCTCTTTGTGACCGTTCAACTTCTCTGCTTCTGTTCCAGTTCTTCCCCTTTTTCCCTTCTAACCTCTCAACGTGACTCATACGACCTTTATATATACATATATATAATACAGCACTCCACCACCATCTGTCTCTCCTCTCTCTCTCTCTCTCTCTCTCTCTCTCTCTCTCTCTCTCTCTCTCTCTCTCCTTTGCAGTCAGCCTTGACTGCAGTGAACCGTCCATTAAACCCTAACCATCCACGTACCATGAATGCTATACATATATATATATATGTATAAGACCACTTGCACCAAGGTCGGTGGCCTTGGTGCTTTCCTCTTAGCCGCACAGCACACACACACACATACAGTGACATATACATACACTTGATTACACTCACGTGGCCTCACATGTTGCATGGCAGCCCTCCTTCCCTTCTTCCTTTCTTTCCTTTTCATTTTATTTTTATGTAATATACATAAATATATACTACACAATATTCATACATATAGTTATACTATATGTATTTTTATACACAAATAAAATACATATTTTTATACGTTAAATATATCCATAATCTTGCATATAAATTCATTTATAATAGCGCATGCATACACTGATTTTAGACGTACTACATGTCTGAGAAATATGTTCGTGCATGGGAATACGTGCATGCACGCGTTACGATGTTAGGTCTTAAGGTGCTCGGGTGTTGCCCGGCACTAGGAATACTAAGCAAACCCTTCACATCACCTAATCGTTTGGTTCCATGAAATACTATGATATAGAGCTCAAACAGCTCATATTACACTATTCAGTCGATTGACCTTGATAAACGTGTCGTATCCCGGGTCGGGATATCACAAATAGCATATACGAACTCATGATGTTATGAAAATTGGGCACATAATAGAACCTCTTATTTTCTTACTTTGTTATTCACCCTATTATTGCTCACCTAACTCAAGCATTAGTTGCTTTGAGTATTTTTATAAGCATTTGTCAAGAGGTTGAGTGTCGAAAATGAAAAATTTTGATATTCTTCACACTAATTGTAAGCAAGAGTATTTGTCTGATTAGTTCAAGACAATTAAGTGAGAAAAATGAGAAAATTGGATTTTATTAAATACAGTTAAGTCGATGATGGTGCAAATATGTTTTTGTGTGACCTATATCCTTAACCAAGTGCCCTAATAATCAATTCCTTTAAAATTGAGAATGGTGAAAAGCCTAATTTGAAAGACTTATCACCTTTTGGGGTTTATGTGATTTGTTCACATTATTTATTATTCTTGTGAAAACTTGGCCCTAATTTTTAAAAAATGTTGCTTTTTAAAATATTTTTCTTGAAAGTTCAAAGGGTCATTGGATTTTTAATGAACACCCCAATTTAAGGAATGATTGAATTGAGTTGCACAATGAGAAAACTTTAAAGAATTTTTAATTTGTGGATTAATGAAATCTATGGAAGTCACACAATCTCTCAGCGAGGGTGGAAAATTGTTATCAATTCTAGAATCGCCGATGATATTTTGGATAGTGGGAGTGACTTGTCGCCTAGTGGGAATGTACCATTAGTTGGGATTAAATCACTAGATGAAGATGCTTAAAATCCTTAGTTATGTAGAAGCAAATGTAAAATCTTTTCTCATCATCTTTGTGAGATTGAAGGGATAAATTTTAGCTATTTCTCCACATGTTTAAATGAATATTGCTTCTTATGTAAAGGAAAAAAATTTCTATGCTAATAGATGTATGAATGGCTACTATGAGTGATAAGTTAACCTAAATTAGCAAAGAAACAAACTTTGAGAATGGTTGATCTCCTTTTGTGTAGGATTGATTAACTAGTAATTATGCCCTATCTTTTTTGTAAATGACTTGTTCCAAAAGGGATATTGACTATGTAGAGAGATTCTCCCTAGTGGTGAGACTTGTCTCCATCCTCCACTTTATTCTAGCGATTGCCTCACATGTTGGATCTTAGAAGCTTTCTAGATGGACTTAAACATGATCTTTGCTATGGAGAATTAGACGATGATTCTATGTGGATCAAGTTTTGGGCTTCAAGCTCAATGAACAAAAAATACGAAGTCTGCTTGCTCAAGTGTTCATTTGTGACCTAAAGTCGTCATCAACTTAGTAGAATCTTAGATTTCATTGAGCATTTGGCTTCATGATGATCAAATCCAAACGGTCCAAAGAAAGTATTTTGATCTTTTTTGTACTTGCTGACATATATGCAATTAGTTGTCTCCACTTAGAGGTGGTTGTTCTATATTGAGGAGAACATTTGTGAAGTAGACTATATTTGGATTTGAATTCCATGGAGATTACCTTGAGAGATTTCTTGTTTTGTCTTGAGAAATCTTTAAGCAATCTTGTCATGGTCCTAACCTATTGACAGATTGATATGAGCATACTTTAGTTTTGATCATTGCAATTGGACTAGTAGTGAAAGAGATATTTTGTGTAAATTCCTATTTGAGCAGTAGTTGAGATTCTGAAATGCACTAGGATGTCTACTCGATTGTTTTTGTCATATCCCGTACCTCACCCTACGCGGATGCTGAAGATGTGATGTCAGTTAGTCGCCTTGCTAGTCTCCGACCGACAATGCAACCAACCAAAGGCAATCTTCTGAACCTTACGATGAATTGCATTCCAAATGTAGGGTCAGAACAACGGAAATTAAAACCTTTCACATCTCGGGAATGCAACTCTTCTATAAATACCACAGAGGTATGTACCACAGAGCAAGTCTAAAACTAAACAACTAATAACTGTAGCCATAGAGTCACAATATATAACACAGAGCATATCCAATTTCTCCAGAGTACTATTACCATGAGTCATGTCCCTACACATCTATTGTATATGAATAAAGTCAACTATATCATCAGACTCACCTAAATAGCCAAAGTCAATCCATCAGAACTGAAGTCTCCACATTTTATTGCTATCAGATCCTCACTTGAGAATGCCTTTTAGTCTACACGTATCATGTCATTATGCTTTCTAATCCAATGGAGATGATTCTTGAAAAATGTTAGATAAATGGAATGAGCTTAAACAATCTCAGTGAGTAACTTAGGTTCCTGCCATGGGTTTCAAAACCAGTTCATATATACATGTATGCTCCAAATGCAGCTCAAATAGAATAATGCAGCTCATGTAGAACAAATGCAGCTCAAACAGATCAGAACAGAACAGAACAGAACAGATCAGATCAAATAGAACAGAACAGAACGAACAAAACAGATCAGAACTAAACAGAATACTAATCAATCAAAGGCATAGCATCAAATGCCTGAACCTTCCCCAGCTGCCCATAAGCGGACGACTCGTGGGGCCTCTACCCTCTGGGGTCAGTATCAGAGCGGAACAGAACAGAATTGAGCGGGACAGAAACAGAACAGAATGCCAATTATACAAATAAGTCTTTCCCAGCTACCCATAAGCAGACGACTCATGGGGCCTCTACCCTCTAGGTCAGACTCCGGCATAAAACCGCTCAATCCTGTGGTGGGCCCAGAGTAAGACTCAACATTATCAAACTGAATCAAATCAGTCTCCAAAGCACGGGTGACAGAAAAACAGACCCGAACAGAATCAACAGGATATATCAGAAGGCAAGATAGAACAGAATCATGCCACAAGTAATGCAATACAATAAGTATGCATGAAAGCATATGCATTAAAACAGTACAATGCATAAAACAGTTTAGCATATAAAGTAGTACAGTATACGGATTTAGACTAGTACAAAAAATATACACCAAGTCAAGAGTCCGAATTACTCACAGTTAGTTGAAACTAGTTCAGATTCCCTTCTTGCCGATTCTACATTCGGAAGTCCTAGAATAGTAATCACAGACATCAGTTATTGATCATAATATATTTTACCTATTTCTCTAATTTCCTGCAGCTACTAAATATCAGACTTGCTTCTTAGTCAATTATAAATTATATATTAATCCAATTAAGATGGATTGAATTTAATGCCACAATTATTGTGGCTCAAAATCTGGATGTAATACCCTTACCCAAATTACCGGGTCATATGACACGTATTACGAGATTAAAGAAAATTAGTGTAAAAACATTTACACTCAAAGAGAATAATTAATTAATTAATAAGTAATTAATTAATTATTATATGAAGTAATTAGTTTTAATTATAATAATATACTATATGTTTAATATGGTATGTATGTACATGAGAGCATGTATGCATGCAAGTATATATATGAAAATAGGTATGTGTGCATGTATGTATATGAATGAGAAAAGTAAAGTTATATATATCTATATATATATATATTTAAAGTGTGTGAACAGTATGTGCAAGTGGGTGTGTGTGTGTCAGTTGTGGTGTGTGTGTGTGTGTGTGTCCCCAAGTGTATTAGTGTGTGTTATATTATATGTATATATAATATACAAAATATCATGCAACATTAATGTAAAGCAACAAGAGGAAAAGAGAATATTTATGAGATGGGATGGCAGCCGAAATGGGGGACTGAAATGGGGTGAGTCATGTAGAGAGAGAGAGAGAGAGAGAGAGAGAGGTCGGCTACTTTTTCTTTAAAACCAAAACATGCAAGCATGTTTGTTCTCCTACGAAATAAACCAAAAGATGGAGAAGCTGAGGAGAATAGCAGAAGGATCAGAAGTGGGAAGAGGAGGAAACAGTGTAGAAAAAGGTAAACCCATAAAACAATTAAAATTTCTCTCTCTAGAAGTTATGATTTAATATGAACTGTTTATGGTTATTTTTATACGTATGATGTGTTATATGTGTTTAAGACTTGATCAAGCATGAAATGGAGTCTTAAAAATCACCAAAAACACCCAACCCACGAAAAACCGCCATTGAAGACCTTGCCCATGGCAGGTCTGAATCGATTTCCTCCAAGCTCGATTTGGCTTATCAGGACCTCAAGAAGACCCTAAGGGTATTCTAAAAACCTATACCTGCGACCACAAAACTAAAGAATCGACCTCCATAAAGTGAGTTACAGGTTTCGGTTGTTGAAACCAACCTGTCAAACTCCTACCAAAATGGATAAAATAGAATAGGAAATGAAACTATAAAGAAAATGAGTCAAGATAGAACAAATCCCATGGGATTTGGCCAAGAAATGGGTATGAACCGATGGTTTACAGGTTGGATTATCACCTCTTGAACCGAAGCAAAGAGTTCACTTTGAACTCTAAAATGAATGCCAAACTCTTAACCAATGTTCCAGAAATGAATTAGGTTAGAAACAGTAGAGATTGGTTGAGTAGAAGCTCACGAAAATGGAAGAAAAAGGAAACGGGATTAGGGTTTCAGTCGTGGTCGACGTGGGGAAGAAGAAGACGGGTCAACTCGGCTTTTAAATGAGGCTGAGTCAACTCGGACAGGTGGCAGCCTCTGGGCTTGCCACCGAATTAATGAGACGACGGCGTTTTGAATGTGGGTAAATTAAATTGAACGCTAGGGCTAACGTCATCATGACGTCAGCCAATGTAAATAAACCGACTGAGCCACTTGGTTTATGACTAGACCAGACCGGTTCACTTAAGATTCAATTGAACCCTTTGGTTTTCTGGTTTTAATTTAAATCAATAAACCAAAACTTTTGGTTATTACGGATTGACCCCTGAGCTTCAGAAAAATTATACTGAGGCCCAACTGAGGGAAAATTTATGCGATAAAGCCCCTAAAAAATAATTAAATAATTAATTTAATTATTTAATAAATAAAATAAAATTACTATTTTGCCCCTAAGTCATATATGAAGTAAATGAAGTTCAAATCAAACATATGAATAGTGTATCCTTACTATTTTGGATATTTTGAGACTAATGGTAGGGTCCGTTTTACGAGACGGAGCCCGAAAAATAAAGATACGTAAAAGGGTAAATGACCAAAATACCCCTTGACCAAAATTAACAAGTTATTAGTGTATTCTTACTATCTCGGACCTTCTGAGTCCAATGGTGAGGTCCACGACACGAGACGGGGTCCTGAAAAATAAAGACGCGTAAAGGGGTAAAAAGACCAAAATACCCCTGGTACCCCTAAGCCAAAATAAAACCAAAGAAGGTCTAAATTGACTTTCTTTGACATCCCGGACTCAATAATGAAGTCCAAATTATGAAACGAAGTACGAAAAAATATGACACGTAAAACGATAAAAGAACCATTTTGCCCTTTTACATGCAAGAGGCCAAATAAACTTTTAAGAAAGCCTAAACCGACTTTCTTCAACACTCCGGACTCAATGGTAGAGTCTATTCGACTGAAAGAAATGTCTAAAATAAAAGGACATAAAATTTGATGAATAGCATCTGTCAGATGACTATAAATTAGAGTAATGCCAAAGTACTAATAATAAGGCGTGTACGAGAAATGAAATACGAAAAGACACGACACGTAAACATGTCAAATAAATAACTTTAATTCAAAGTTAATGGAGCTACCAGAAGAGTATAAATTGAAATAAATTCAATTTCTAACACATTAAATTGTGTCATAGGTTAAGAATACGAGTTAAGTTAAGTACATATGAAATAATGAAATCGTTTTAGGATCTAATACGATTTAAGCATAAGTTAAGGAATATCGAGATGATATTACAATGAATGTGAAGTTGATGAGATGTTTATGAATTGTTCTTAGGAACTACAAGGAAAGTGGGAAAGCGCATTATTAGCACTAACCTTAAAGAACCAAGGTGAGTAACCTTGTGTTTGAATTGGAGATTTAACTCCATGGATTTGAAAAGGGTTTTAAGTTCAAAGATATGAAGTATTTGAAGTTTCAAATTCAGTATTTACATGATTCAGTTTTAAATTGTTCCATCCTTATAAATTCTATTATGACATGCTTAGTGAATGGTTTCTCTCACAATTTTCTTAAAACATATTTCAGCATGTCTAAAGTTTTAAATGCCCAATTATGTAAAATATTCTGAATTTGATTATTGCCAGTATTTGAAGTTCTATTATAGAAGTTATGCATTCATGTTTTAAATACTCATGAAAGCATCTATTGAAGAAGCCATGTAATAAATGTTTTACAAGATAAATGGTGTTTAAAGCACCCCCTATGATGGTTGAAATCCTTCTGGATTCAACAGTAAATGCCCGGTAGCAGGATCTAATCCCCCAGGCAAATGAGATCGACAATATTGGCAGTCAAATGGGAGTTTGGTTCGAAACAGATTCCATCTAATTAAAGAGAAAAGATGACAAAGTGATTTTGAAAATGAAGCAGGTTTTCACCCTCATTTTCATTATGCATATGTTTTGAGTTTTATATACTCTATTTAAGAAATACATGTTATGTTATATGTTTTGAAGTTCATGAGTATAAGTATAGCTTAAATACTTTAAATGTTTCAAAGCTATTGTTTTATGAAATGCATATGTTTTGAGTTATATACTCTATTTGACGAAGTATGAGTTTAGCTTGAATACTTTAAATGTTTCAAAGCTACGTGTTTTAAGGAATGCATAAATTCTGTATTCAAAGTATATGAACAATTGGCGGTGATTATTTTACAAACTCTTATGTACTAAAAACCACTGCTAATTGAAAACCCCATGACGAATACTGGAATTGCTCACAAGCTTAGATTAGCTTACCCGGACTTTGTTCGGATCCCCCTTTCAGGTGATTCACAGCAGACAGGGCCTCGAGGACGATGGTGATGAGTCTAGCTGTTTTTGGGAAGATATGTTTAAGTAGTTTCTTTTGAGGAACCTATGAACTCTAGTAGTACATTTTGTATTAGTAGACAATGTAAGAATATGTATTAAGCCCTCTGGGCAACCGAACATGTATCGTATTAATGTATTAAGTTTTTAAGTTTTAGTTATACTCTGAATGTGTAACCATGTATGCTATGTATGGAGCGACAGTGTCAGGCGAATGTGCATAATTTAAAAATGAGAAAAGAAAAGAAAAAGTTTTTCACGCTTCCGCAAAACGTATGTTGCACATCTATTCGATACCGCCGTCTATGTGAGCCTTCGCCCAAGGGTCCCCAGGCCTGAGGGTAGGCGGTAGCGATCCGGAGATCCGCACAGGGTGGGTTTCGAGTCATGACACTGGACATTTCTTTAACTAACCCAACTATATTAGTTCAGTCCCAGTACATGGTAATAGAGGAAAATTATCAGGAGTTCTCCTAGAAATTCTTTTAGAAATTTCCAGGTCACAACACAAGGTCTCAACCCTTCACAGCACACAAACGGCTATTGGCTTGTTGGGAATTTCGGTTCCTGCCAATTTATAAATAAATGGTGTAAAACCCAATCAAAGAAAATTGACAGAACAGCAATTAATTGCTGTTGCAAATAATTAGTTCAGGGCAGTAGCGTGTGGGGAAGATTGATAATCAAAGAGTTTAATTGTTGTACATTAGTTGGTGAACCTGTCAACAAAATGGTAGAGAGAATGGTGCAGGGCAGAGGCAGTTCCTGCCATGGTAGAATAGCTGTTTGGGGCAATTTTCTAATCAAAGTCTCTAGTGATTTCATGCCTATCTTATATATATAATCTACAAGAACAATCAATTAAAATTTATAACGGCTAATGGGGATTTTACCACATCAACATTTTGTATTTACCTATAGATATGTCCCTTGATAAATCTATTACAAGTAAAGATCAGTCCCTGTTAGGGACCTGTCCCTAACAGCTGCTGTCCAGAATTTTCCTCACCAACGTTTCATCCAATAGCTGGGACTATATTCAAATTAAAACCTGAACTACACTCAATTTAATAATTGAACTATATTCAATTTAATAACTGATCCATTATTTAATTTAATAGCTGAATTATATCCCATTTAATAGCTGAATTATATTTAATTTCATAGCTGAATTATATTCAGATTTATAGCTGAATTACATCCAATTTCATAGCTGAACTATAATTAATTTAATAGCTGAATTATATTCAGATTAATAGCTGAACTATATTCAGATTAATAGCTGAACTATATTTAATTTAATAGTTGAATTATATTCAGATTAATAGCTAAATTATATCCACTTTAATAGCTGAACTATATTTAATTTAATAGCTGAATTATATTTAAATCAAAGGCTGTTCAATATCCAAATCAATAGCTGAATTCCTATTCCAAATCCACTGCACATTCCAGCAGCCGCACCAATCCCACCTCTTTCTAATTTCTCTTATTTAAATCTCATGCTACACAAAGAATTCAACAGCAGAATAATAATAAATCCCTCTGCAATAGTTACAAGGACTGGGCATTATTTAAATAATTAGGAAGAAACACATGAAAATCTTTTAATATTGTCAAAACAGATTCTAGGATTAGAATTGGGAATTCTGCTCTAGTAGAGCTTTTTCGTTATTTATTTAAAACTTAAATCAACTATCATGACAAAGGCAACCATATAAATGAGTGGGACATCACAACTTACCGTGGTTGAATTAGAGAGAGACAGATCAAGGTCGTTGCACAGCTTCTGCTCTGCTTCAACGCCAGCAGCCAAGAGCTGGAATTTGTGGCTTAATTAATTTGCACGGCTGCGTCTGTTTACTGGTTTTCAATCCTTAAATTAACCAGCTTGATCAGCCCCAAATAACTATACAGAAATTTATCGAATGCCTAGTCAATGTTGATGATACAAAACAGGGAATAAGGTGTGGAAGGAATAGAAGACAAGTGAGGAACCGAAAGCGCAGATTGGGTTGAGAAGGTCTGGAACTAAAATTTTCTTCCTGAGCACTGTTCAGTAGAAATTTATAAGCATACGGAAGAATTTGGAATGGAGTATGTCGGTGGCTCAGCATGAGTGTCGCTAGAACATTCTACACAACTCTTGATATTTCCTCACATGTGACCAAATTCCACACACACACACACACATATATATATATATAATAACTTTTTATTATAATCGCTTTTGAAAACAAAGGGCCGGCTGTAGCTTTTCTCCATTCTTTTGTTTTATATTATATTTTAATTATTGTGTCTACTTGATCCTATGCAGGTCATTGTTCTAGTATTAGTATTAAAATGCATTTAGTCATGTATACAGAGAAATCAAAGGACAAGAGGCAATATATCGTGGCTTTTTGGAATTATTGATAGCGGGAACAAAGTATACAACCAAGTTTAGAAACAAATGTTCTTAACAATTGGTTTATATTCAAAGTACAAAATACATAGCACTACTGTACACATATTGATGGGGTTCCGGCCTACGTTGTGCATATATTATTAACAAGAGTAGGATATGTAATTTATTCTGAATTTTGGGGTATTACAGTTTTTGCAGCTCTTATTGATGGTCTAATTATTAAAGCAACTCAATGCTTTGCTTCTATCAAATTATTAAAGTTGTTTAGTGCTTTACTCATATAGATGGACAAACTATAAGAGCAACTTAGTATTTGCTCAGTGAACTTTAGTTAATTGGTTTCTTTGATATGTATGTGATGTAAAAAATACATGATTGTTCATCGTAATTGAGGTAGAAGTTTGGTTGTGGAGATTCTAGTAACGCCTTAACATAGCACTATGTAGGAATGATGATATGTTCATCAGCTATGATTGTATAGTAGCTCAAACATATACAAGTATTGCATTCGTCGTAGCTTTATTCCACATTATTAATAAGCTTTACAAGCTTGAAGGATATAAGTGCAAACGATGCCTTTCCTTTTTGTGGTCTCATTTAGATTTAGGGTCCATAAAGACAAAACTATGCACACTCGCTACTAGGCTGGAAGCTTAGCCTCAGTTAGTGGGCTGGTAGGCCAATAGTGGTAATGGTAGAACCAAACATATTGGCATTATTTTTCACTACACATGTTTGAGATAGAGTTGTGTAAAGGGAGATGGTCCTAAGTCCACACTTAATGATGTTTTACATCTTGTGTTAAATAGTTAGGTTTATTTTGGATTTGATATATTGGACACCGTGTGACACTATTTCATCATTATATGAATTTTTATTCATATTAAAATGAATTTTTTGATGTTGTGAGCATACATGAAATGTGTCAACAAGTTTTGATTGGCTTCTCTCACAAAAGCAATCACCTTGGCACTTAGATAGCGAGCAAGATCAGACATTGAAATCTTGGCTGAACGGAGAATTCATCTTTAACATATATGTCTCCTTGACAATAAGGGTCATGATGAGATTCTTTTAAAGAATCAAGCATGAAGGTTGACCACACACCTTATGTAACCTAAAGAAATCCGAATGCGAACTTTCAAACAAGCACTAGAAGAGCAACTGGGTTGGAATGTTCGAAGTTAGCTGTTAAGATAGTGACGAGGGGCGCTGAGATAGCGATGGGCGCTAGATAACGACTAGATAAGATTCATACGATGTATATTCTTATTTCTATGAGATTGAGATTGACATTCCTAATTGAATGGGAGCTCTGTCATAGCATACATTACATATTGTATGTGCTATTGATGTGACCTTTAATAAAAAGAAGTGGCTGAATGTATCTCTGTTTCATCATTATGTGAGTTCTGAGAGCCACATTGAGTTCCACTGTGCCGTTTGAGACCTAGGACTATGTTATGAAAAGAGAGTCTGATGTTGCTACTTTAGCATGTTGCTAGAAGACCATGATTAATGCGGTCTGGCGGGGCATGTCTAGGAAAGCAGTTAAATTCAATTAGATTAACGTGAGTAGATAGGGAAGATGGTTCCAGTAATACATTATTGTGTTATGACTCATAGCCCGGGCGATCTATCGGTTTATGTGTTTATTGATGTGATCATAAGTACAGCATAGATTGGAGGGTTTAAGCATCGCATTGAGATTAGTTCTTGTGAGGGATAAGGGATGCTGAATCTAGTGTAACGAAATAGTTTGAGGCATAGACGAGATTATTTGTTTGTTTGTAGTGAGGTATTATGTTGGTGTGATGGTAGCTTGATATAGTACTCCTACCTCGATCTTTCTCATCTGGTCGCACGATCCATTTCTTGTGTGTGAAAGGTGATGCAGAGAACTTAGTACCCACCCTATATGGATGAGTGGGAGATGTTGGATATTGGGACGGGTTTGACCCGAACCCATAGCCATTTGGGCAGTCCAAAAGATTTGAATGAGAGTTGTGATAAGATTAAAATTCTTATCATTAGCTGGTTGGTTTTGAATTTCAACCAACACAGATATATAAGGCATTTTGGGTTACACGATGGGTGTGGGAGGATTTTTTGTTATCTGTCAACTCTCTTGGCTCATGTCTCCATTTTTCTCTCTGAGATTCTTCCGAGGTTACCATCGCGAGAGCTCTAGACTAGATCATGAAAAGATATAGGCAACTCGATTTTGTAGCCGTCCTATTTGATGAGGAGATTTTTGTAGCGTTCCAATGATCTTCGCGGTGTTCCAAGAAAACTTGTAATACAAGTCGCCTCTTCCACTTCCGTTGTTGTTGATCCGAAAAGTTAGCCGGATTGAATACCTTTTTCGTGTTTATTATTTATTTCCTTTATTTTCAATGCAATCAAAGAAATGTCATGTTGTCTACCCCCATGTCTTAATTCTTAATATAATTATTTTTTTCAAAAAAAAAAAATACTTGTGTAATAGACAAACTTTGATTTAACAAAGGCCATAAATAAAAAAAAAAAAATTATTATTATTTTTCTTAAGAAATTTGTTACCACAAAATTTAGGTGCCAATGTTATTGTTGATTCAAGAGGGTGAGTCTTGCCAATGCGCACAAATAACCTCTCTATTTGAATAGGTAAGGATGTGCATAAGTCTCCTACACTAGACTTAAAATATTTTGATTTCAAGTCGAAAAATTACTTTTACTTATGATTTTTTTTTTGGATACTACAAAATGCTCTCAATAGCGTACATCCAATATGCACGCTTTAGTCAACTCCACAACCATATAGAATTTAAACCTTGATATGCTGTAATATAAGAAGATAATACCCTTTTGGTGTCGTCAAAATTTGTTTCCGTAAAATATCAATTATAAGTACTTAATAGTTTTCACGACTTTTCTGTTTAGTGTGTTTGATAACGAGTCATTAGACATCATTTGAGAAAAAAACTCCACTTTAAATAGGTACTTCTAAATTTAGTTTGAATTTATTAGTTTGTCCTTAAACTTCTACTTCTACAAATTTAACCATTTAAAGTCTTTGAAAATAATAATTTATAGTATTTATGGGAAAAAATATTAAAAAGTTCTTAAAATAAATTTTTTATTTCAAAAAGTCAATGATAAATTTTTTCTGTTTAAAATATCCAAAAAATAAAACTTTTAATACCAAAAATTTCAATTGCTAACATCCATCTTAACACCGTTAAAACAAAAACTAATTATAGACTAAAATAATCTTCAAAATACATTTTAGAAGTAAATACTAAAAAATATATAAAATAATTTCTTCAATCCAAAAAAATCATAATATTTTATGAAGTGAAAATCTCTTTTTAAGACATTTTAGATAAATAAAAAATTTTATTTTTTTGGGATTGATGAATTTATTTTATCAACTATTTTTTATTTTTTAAAATGAATCTCGAAGACTATTTTAGTTTAATCAGTAATATTTTTTAACGGTGTTAAGATTAAAGTTAATAATTCAATTTTTTGTATTAATTTTCTTTTTTTTTTTTTAATCTTTTAGATAGAAAAAATATATCGTGGACTTTTTGGATTAAACAATTTATTTTAGGAACTTTTTAGTATTTTATTTGTAATTTTTTACTAATTTATGTTAGCATTACACTAACCATAGATATGTTTCATTCCATCACTGACAACTTTTCCCATTTGAAAAAATGATAAAAAAAAAAAAAGAAAAACTTTGTGCTTTATAAGGAAAAATATTAGTACATTTTTTATGGGATGAATTAGTGGCCGCATAATTCGCTGGCAAGGTAAAATAAAAATAAGAAGCTTTTAACACTGTGATTACGGAAAAAATAAAACAATATAAAAAAATTGAAAGTATTAGAAAGTGAAAGAAAAATCAATAGAGGTTTGATCAAGATAAACAACTTTTAAACAAGTAATGCTTTTTGTATATAAAAAAAGGGTTACTTTTTGAACTTTCCACTTGTTTTAAATTTATTACTAACCAAACTCCTAAAAAAAATAGGAATAATTTATTTCCGTATATATTCCACCTAACCCAATCGTAGCTGATAAAGCATACAAAGCATATATATATAAAGATAATCAAGAAAAATCTCCTATATAAAGTTGTATGTATGTTCATATAGGTGCATGTGATACATATATATATGTATATATATATATATATATGTTAAGAGGCACGATAATCCTTAAATAGAATTTGTGGATTTTGTGATAAGTTTTGTTAGATAGAAGAGGTGCGATCCGTATAGTTCCATCAACAATAAACAGAAAACGTGCGCAATGTCCACGTGGCCTCTAAAAATAGAAGAAACAAAAACTACTAACTTCCCAACAACCCAATTGAGGTAAATATATAAACACAAAACACATGTTGAAGTCCGTTGATAAGGAGGCATTTGTTTGGCATATGACAGTTTGTTTTAGTTGAGGTATAAAAAGCTAGGCTAGCCTAAAGGAGAGAGGACGACGACACTAGCATTAATTGCTATCATTTTGCATGATGTCTGAAAGGGGAGCATTGGTGAAGGCTCATTCTCAGCCTATGAGTCTCAAGGAACTTCTCGAGAAAGGGTCTTGGAAAGTGATCGGCCTTTGTAAAAGAAAGTGGTACAAGCTCCGACACAAGCTAGAAATTTAATTCGAAGAATATTCAGATTGATTTTGTGAAAACCCAAAAAACCATTGTCATTGCTTTGCAACCTAGCTCAGAGGTACCAATGATGAGAATATATATATATATATATATATATATATAGAGAGAGAGAGAGAGAGAGAGAGAGAGAGAAATAGATTTTGAGAAAAAGCCCAGAAACTTTAATTAATTTGTTCATATATGGGAGTCTTGTCAAGTCTCAACCAAAATGGTTCTCACCAGTTTGAAGATGAAGATGAAGATGAAGAAGAAGATGTAAATATTTTGGTTTGCAAAAGCTAATAGAGTTGATGTATTGATTTATATCAGAATTTTACATAATGTAATACAATTGTAACATGTTTCAATTCCATTAATTTTGTATGATTCGATAAATTAATTTTGAATATTGGTAACAATTCACAATTCTAAGATATTGTTAATTTAAAGGCGCATGTCATGTAACTACTGGACTATCCATTTGGATTTTCAGTTCAGAACTCGTTTAATTTACATAATATTGAGAATTATATATCCTGCTTTGCATTCAAAGGATAAAACCATCATTAATTCATGGAAAATGATAAACAAACATCATTAATTAATATGTATCAAATTAATTAACTTGCTTTAGAAGCTATATATGAAACAAATTGGGCATATTTCAGTTTCCATGAGAAACACAAAGCAAATGAATTGGAATGACAAGGACAATGGGACTGCTGGCGGTGCTAACAGAAATAAAAATATAAATATTGGCTGATAAGATAAGAGCTGCAAGTAGCTAATATGTCAAAGCAATTAATGAACATCTCTAAGACCAATATATATAATAGTGTGAGTTGGGGATAAAATGTCAACTTGGGTTACCTTCTTTGCTTTACGATCAACTTATCCCATTAGTTGGATCAATATATGCATGAAGATGACACTACTTTTGAGTTTTGAATGAAACAATTAAGTTGGATCATCAACTGGTATTAATTAATTACCTCAGATGTAAATATACTACTAAACTTTGAAAAAGAAGGAAAAGAATATTTGCCTTTGAATAATAATTATTGATTTAGGAGAAGTAATTTTATACAAGAAGTTTCCTACAATTATGCTAATCTATTTTAGGTAGTCTAAGTATAATAGATAACTAAACTAATATACAACTAATACAATATATTTGTCAATGAATGGCCGGATATTTTGCCAATAAATGGTCAGTTTATCATTGACCTTCTCAACACTCCCCCTCAAGTTGGAGAGTAAATGTCAAGAACTCCTAACTTGTGCATCATAGTTGAGAAAGCTTCCTTTCCCAATGGCTTGGTGAACGCATCCGCAAGTCAATTTGTTGAAGCAACATGTTTGGTTACAATTGAGCTATCTTGTATTTTGTCATGGATAAAATGATAATCCATCTCTATATGTCTGGTTCTTTCATGGAAAATGGGATTGGCTTGCTATATGTAAGGCAGCTGTGTTATCACAATATAACAATGCTTGGCTTCGGATGCAATATTCTCAAATCTATCAATAATGAGCATAGCTAGGATAATTCACAACATGTACTTGTCATGGCTCTATATTCGGCTTTTGCTAAGGAGAAAGATATAGTTTTCTACCTTTTTGTCTGCCAAGAAATAAGAGAAGATCCTAGAAAAACATAATAGCCCATCATAGATCTACGAGATATTGGACAACCAGCCCAATCCGAATCAGAAAAGTCTCACAAAGATAAATCATTCTGAGAAGGGAAAAACAAATCTTCTCCTGAACTGCTTTTCAAATAACGCAACACATGCAAGGCAACTTCCATGTGTGGTTTGCATGGTACATGCACGAATCTACTTAACACATGGACCGAATAGGTGATATCCGGTCGGGTAATGGTCAAATAAATTAGGCATCCAAAAAGTCGCCTATACTAAGATGGATCTTTAAGTAATTCACCTGAATTCGAGAGCTTTATGTTTTTCTCTATGGGAAAGTTCACAGGTTTAGCACCCAAAAATCCACCATCTTTTAGAATTTCCAAAGTATATTTTCGTTGCGAGATGGAAATACCTTTCTTTGACTGAGAAACTTTGATGCCCAGAAAATACTTCAAATCACCCAAATCTTTAATCCGAAAATGACTATGTAGAAATTGCTTGAGAGCTAATATGACATTGACATCATTACTCGTAATAAGAATGTCATCAACATATATCAACAAAGAGGTAAAAGATTTACCTTTTCGACATGTGAATAGCGAGTAATCTGCTTTGGATTGAACAAATCTAGCAGCTTAAATAGCTGTAGAGAACTTGGCAAACCATTGTCAGGAAGGTTGTTTTAAGCCATATAACGACTTGTGGAAGCGACATATTAGATTTTCCCCCTATCGCCGAAGACTAGGAGGTGGAGACATATAAATTTCTTCATGGAGATCACCATGAAGAAAAGCATTGTCGACATCAAGTTGGTGAAGAGACCAATTCTAGGCAGCTGCTAAAGCCAATAAACAACGAACAGTAATCATTTTAGCAATGGGAGAAAAAGTGTCATGGTAATCGATACTTTCCAAGTTGTGTGTAACCTTTCATAACCAAACAAGCTTTGAAACGCTCAATAGTGCCATCCGAGTGCCGTTTGATTTGGGAGGTCGAATTGAGCTCAAAATCTCCATTGAAGGTTCAGGGCCATTCTGAATAATGGTTTGGTTAATGGCCATTTCTCCATGAAATCAAGCAGTTGCTTAGCTTGCTGTGATCCTAAGGTCAAGGCGATTATATTCTCGTTCTAAAAATCGAGTTTGAGACTCTGTTTTTATGGTTGGGTTTGAAACACGTAACCTGTAACTAGGTTTTCCTCCCTCATTTTGGTTGTTCGATGTGATTCCAATTATTTTGGAATCCTTGGAGTGTCTTGTTCAAGCCTCAGGCAACCAAACTTGGATTGGTTCCAGTTGGTTCAGGCCGAGCTTGGAACTGCCATTAATGCCGGTTCTTTATTTTAGGATCCTTATTTCTCTACTATTTGGGCTCTATTAAGTCCCATTTTTCATTCCTACCGTGGTACATCATCAATAAGAATTATGCATGTATTTCTTTTTCATTAAACAATACGTAGCCACAATATTTGTTTAAAGAGAGAAAGTTGGGTTTTAGGGTTTTTACCTTCACAATGAGTTCCATCTCTCTCTCTAGGTTTAGTTCTAAGCTTTTAAGCTCCTTATGTCTTGCTTAGGGCTTGCATGCAAATCCCTCCTCTCTTTTTCCTCCTTCTCCTCCTCCTCCTCCTCTTCCTTCTTCTTCTTCTTCTTCTTCTTCTTCTTCTTCTTCTTCTTCTCTCTCTCTCTCTCTCTCTCTCTCTCTCTCCCTCTCTCTCTCTCTCTAACAGCACCACACACACACACACAAGGTCTGAAGAATACTTACAAATTTCGTCACACAAGGTCTGATTTAGGTTTATTACACCCTTAAGACTTGCGTACCATTATGAGGGATTTGTATGAAATCCCATTGGTTGTGAGAGTGGTGCAATGGGGTGATGACAACTCATTGTTTTAGCATTTTCCCCACCAAATTCCATCTTATGTGATTTTCTTTTGGCTATCATAGCAAATGCGTGCTGATGGCCTAGTGGGCTTTGACTTGACATAAGTCCCATGGTGGACTAGGTCTTGGGTTCAATTCGTTAGGCCAACACTTTTTGGCCTACTTTTCTTCTTTTCTTTTTATTTGCCTTTAGTTAGGCTTTTGCACTTTAATTTCAATTTTTTTTTTTTTTTTGTATTAATTTTATTTCTTTCTCATGTACTTATATTATTTTTTTTATTTTTTTCTTCACGTGTCGGTTTCATTAGCCATAAATTTATTATTTTGTAGCCTTTATTTTCTTAATCTGGTTTTTCTTAATTATTATTTTGCTTCTTAAAGTTCCCTGATATTTAATTAGCGACTTACTCATCGACAACCGGGTCGGGGTGTTATAGATTGAGTGTCTCTCGAACCTAGTGATCCTCTCAAGAAGATTCAAGCTTCATGGCATAACCGTATTTGGGTCTCTTCTTGGTTCTCATAGGGTATATTAATCTTAGTTTGTGGTTTTGGTCTATCACCCACTTACATCATGCATTATCATGTTTTTACCATATTAATGTGTGTGTGTGTGTGTGTTTATTGTTATGTGAATTATATTAGCCCTTGGTATTTAGAGAAATTCATCTTCATGTTAAAGTGGGCTTTTATACTTCAGCATAACAAAGCATTGGAGTTCACTGGTGCTCCTCCGAACGAACCTCCTTCATTCAAACGAGCTTTCCAGTGACCACTTGTGTGATAGTCATTTGATTTCCAATCAAACTTCGTTCGAACAATAATCTAGTGCATGTTCGTTCATTGCTCGTTTGATTAGGGTCCAAAAGGTCGTCCCCATGATTTTTCTAGTGACCATTTGGACCTTACTCATTCATTTGCTCATTCGAACAAAGTGGCCTTCATTCGAACGAGTCGTGCACCAAAATTTTACTTTTCTAAATTGAGTGCACGTATTTGGCTTCCAAAATCTTTTCATAAAACCCCTGATTTTTCATTGCGGGGTAATCCTTTTGGCTGCTCTCAAGAGTGTCTTACTCATTGTTTCAAAAGCATTCATTCATGGTTTCATTGCTCACATAGACCATAGCCATGTCTAAGAACCTGAACTATCATCATCTACTCACATCTAGTGCAAGCTTGTGGAATTCAAGCTTCGTGCAATCGGTAGAGTTCGAGATCGCGTGGAGATTCGTGGTTGTGACTTTGGGTTTTCCAATCAAAAATTGGTGATGAAGATTTACATGGAATCGCGCTTGTGGATTTGAGTTTAAGAAGATTCGAACGGTGAATTAAGCTTGAGGGACTTAGTCGTATTGTCAATCGGTGGTCTGTAATCTTAAAAGCATTCTAGTGGATTCTTCAACTAGGTTAGTGTCGCAGAATTTTTCATCATAGATCGGTCTGATTTATGGTGATTTCTTCGTCACCAAAATCTCGGTTTGCATTGCTCTTCTCTTTACTTGCTTTATTTCATTATTGAGATATATATTGTGTTAATAGCAAGTGATTGATTTTGATCTCATGATAATCATATTGCCTAGCTATTTGAAATGAGATTGATAACCAATTGCATGTAAAATTAAAATTGGAAATTAGTGTAAATTTTGTTGTATTTCCATTTAGGCTAACATTGGGACCGGACCTAAATCCCCATCTCACGGACTGAGGTGTTGCACCATCTTACACTCAAATTGACACCTTCATGTTGCATTGACACCACATTAACACTCAGATCACAATTTTTAACACAAAAGCATCCAATGGTATCCCCCTTCCTCATATACTGCCACCTCATTCAGAACAGAAGCATGAGATGTTTTGTGATCCTTAGCCCTCATGAGTTGGGTGTCCCATACTCCACCACGTTGATAGTGTTGACACGCACTCACATGCAATTTTTGTAGCATCTCAGATTTGCATCAAATCAAACACGGTAGCGTATTTTGGACACATGTTTTCTTTTAGGCATCCATTCGTCAAATTAGGGCCCCTAAGATTTGGTTTATTTCACTCGTTTCAAGTAAGCCATACAAGTATGTAGTTCAAAATTACTCTAATCGAAAGAAAAAAAAAAAAAAAAAGTTTAAATGGAAATTCAGGATATTACACTTTCCTCAAAACAAGTGAATTACTTGGTCAGGCATTGTGCCACCCACACTTCACAGTTGAGCTAATTGGTTGTGTGGATAAATTCTTTGAGAAATCTCCCAACCTTTGAGGCTAGACTGGTTCAGTTATCTTCCTTTCCATATGCCATAGCTGACTCGTCGTAGGGCTTTCCACTCTACAAGATCCTTGGTTCTTTGGCATCCAAGAATTATAGGGCCATCCTACCATATCCCAACATCTCTATATGTAGTCAGGTTATGCCTTGTCATATCCACTGGTGAATCTTCTTCTCTTCTTGGTCCATTAATTCGTCGTAGCGTGTTTTCTCATATTTAATTGTGATCATGTGTCGACGTGCCAGAGCTTGATAGGCTCACATATAATGCCAAATGTTTCATCCCTAAGATGGTGACAGTTGCACAGAAGCGAGGAATCTCCCTCATTACCTCTAAGAATGAGTATGTTTTTTATAGGACAACTAACAAGATAAGAAAGGAAATATACTGCATTAAGAACACAGAAATACTTTGCATATGCAAATAGTCGATTTAACCTTTGGGCGTAATTACAAAGGATTATAGTTACAGGTTGTTGTGTGATTGGTTGCGATGAGTACAGAGAGAGTAGAAGAAAGGATAGTTAAGCTAGTCTAATGATACTCCTAAGACATGGATGGGTCTTGCTTCAAAAGGAAGGGCCCTATTTGACTGGGAGAAGACAATGTGAAGAAAAGAGCGATCCAAATGTGCAGTTCATTATAAGATGATTGACTTTTGACGATCAAACTTTGACTAATAATATATTTCTCATTTGACGTCTAATTAGGGTGATTCGAGATGTGATAGTATTTTCTATGTTTTTGAAAGGAAAATGAATACTTCAAAAAGAATCTCAAGCATGCAATACCACAACCCCCCCCAAAAAAAAAACTAATAATGTTGGATAAGATTTTATTATTTCTTTGGAATACGCGAAATAAGTAAATTGAACTTATAAATGCCAATGATCCCAGGTTCCCATTAGCTTGTCTTCTGTTTATGCTACTCTTAAATTTTCATTCATTAATCTTTTATCTATTCATTCAGAAGTAAGTTCGTTATTCTTAGCAACTTGGTGACATTCATTGTGTTTTTCAGGATCTCAAAACGGAGGAAAATGATTATCATCATCATCATCATCTTCTTGTACATTGTCTTCTGAAATGATAATTCAAGTATTGCTTAATCATTCCAAAAATTCTACTGTGAAACTATTGATTCACTTTTGATTGTTTATATATATACTCAATTTGGATGGTTTATGATAATGCATCCAGCGCAGATGCGTTGGAGTCACTCATAAAGATTCTAATAGCACACAATTCATCAAACTTCTTGTAGTTATAAATACTCCGCTATATATCGGGTAGTTGTTCATAATAATATACACAGCCTGTTGAATGACTCAAACATTAATAACCGCACCGTTGATCTATTCAAAGAGAGGAGCAAGAGACCAGCGGCACAAATTCATTGATAACTTCCACAACCAAGTACACTTTCCGATGCATATATATATATATATATATATATATATATATAAACATGACCACGGACGCTCAAGAATTCTATTTTTGTTTCACATTGACTATATATTACATCAATGATATTTCATAAAAAGATGTTACATGCCCAGGCCGGAGTCGTATAACATACATCACACAAGCGATAATAAGTACAAAAAGGGTTGGGCAACAAGAACAAACAGCAAGAGCACTCACCACAACACGCCACAATTTGGATGATGTCGGCCTCCCTCCAGATCACAACATTAAACAAAACTAGGCCGTATGCGTCCAAACATCAAACTCCATTCAAAATAAATGGTAAAAACTTATATTTCCAAAAGATCCAATTAGGTGCTTTATCTTTGAGGCAATACATGCTTCAATTGGAAAGCTGGAACCTGCCGCTGGGCTTTTTTCTTCTCCATCCCTAAAAAATAACAAAAATTGATTAATAAAAAAGAGGCCTCTATGTGCAGGCTACATACATATTAAAAGAAAAGATCATGTGGTCTAAAACTTACAAATGCCGCGTAATACACAAATGTCAGCCCCGCTAGCACAATAAACGCTATTTGAAACACATTATACCTGCAACAGAATAGCCAATATTTACAAATGGAAGATACTTTGCACATCATCAATATCAATCAATAAGACCATGGAAATACTCGTGACTGACTTGTACAAATATTTAATTCCGCGTAGCGATTGCAATGTGTGACCAAATATTTCTTGTGCTGCAGTAGCTTGAGCATAGTATGCAAATGCTGTGGCACAGAACTGAATCACACTAGAAGCACAGAACAATCAACAATGATCACTACCAAACATTAACCAAGAGTTGGAATTTCAAGACTATAAAAACAAAGAAGTGAAAGAAAGACCTTTGTGTGATAGGACCCTAAGATGACTGCCCCACTATTTCTAAAATAAATAAGAGCACTACATAAATAATAATTGTTAATCGGTTTCCCATAAATTCAACCCTCAGCTTCTACCAGACCAATGTAATGCTAATCTTATTAGACAAATTAAACCACCAAAACAAATTGGTGGTGCCAAAAGAGTGAACAAGAGTCAAGAAGGTATGATCTAAGAAACACGGATACAGACATGGGACACGGATACGACACAACACGCAGACACATTATTTCTCAAAAAAGTAGAACACGTGCAATTAGGGACACGTTGAATATGTATAAAAAAAAATTTATATTTTTAATGACCATATAATAAAAACATAATGTTATTTCAATTAAAATTGGCATAAAAACACACAAATCATAAAAATATTATTAAGATATTAAAATAACTGTCACGATTCCCATCCAGTGTAGACAACTCAACCACAAATATGAAAATTTCCTTCAACACATACACCAAGTCTAATAGGAGATCAATGGATAAATAATAGTTTAATTGTATATATTGAAAGATACAATTTTAATATCATCAATTTTTAATGTTTCCAAAATATGAAGACTTATCGGAGATAATTGTGAATGTGTTATACTAGATACTTCTAACACGATGAAAAATGCGAGTGTGTTTTTCTTAGGCTTTTTTTTGTTGGGTAAGCCTTTTTTTTTTTTAGGCTTTACTGGAGGGCAGATGTCCTACACAACCTTTTTTTTTTTTTTTGGGGATTATTTTGTATAGCCTACAGTTTTTTTTTGGGTCCTTTTTTTGGTTGAACTCTTGTCCAATTTCTAACCTTCTATATATCAACGAATATAGTTACTTGGGAAAAATATCATCAATCAATATTAAATTTTAGAACAAATAATCGATTATTAAAGAAAAAAGTTGTGCCCCTCCTGAAGTAAATTCTTAGCTCCGTCCCTGGTTTCATGGATACTAAAAGACGACTTGTGGCGGGTTCACAACCGAAAATAGTTTGTTCTCATAAATGCTGACAAGATTGGACAAGTGCATGCCCCCGAAATCTCATCCTTTTCACTCATCTTCATTAGCTCTGAACTGATTATCAACTCCATTTGTGGTTTTAAAGAGATTGGACGAGTTAGTGCCCCCATAAATGTGTGCTTTTTTGCTTTTCTCGTATTTGGTTTCATTCTTTGACTCCAATTGTGGATTCCAAAGAGATCCACAAATGAGACTCCATTTGTGGTCCATCCATGACTAGCTTCTGATTATTGTATAAATTGATTTGTAAATCAAATGAAACTAAGAAAAGAACTTGTCTACATAATTGTTGTTTTAATCATGTTATAGAAAATTTCATGTGAACAGGGCATTCAAAAGAAATCTTAGAAAAATATAACACATGATCCATGAGGTACCTAATCGTGTGATAATGCAATCCAACTTGAACGACAGTTAGATGTTTAAATTATCTCTCCCTCCCCCCCCACCCACCCACCCACCCAACAAAAAAACAAAAATCGGTTCATCAGGTCAGGAACCCGAAACTGTTCATGAATGGATCCGGAACTGGGACCGATTATTCTTAGCAGGTCAATTCCAGAGCACCTTGCATCTGAACCAGATCTGGACCATTTACAGCCCTAACTGAGACTATATAAGGTTCCATATTCATTATGAAATTGGAAAATGTAAAAAATCCAAGATGCCAACCTGATGGAGCAAAGGAGAATGAGTCCCACGTTAAAAAGAAAAGAGTTCATCAGAGTGGCTCCCCACCTGTAAACAATTACCAGAATGTCAGTAACCATATAATAACACAACAAAAATAAAGTCTAACAACATTCGGACACAACTATTATTACTTCATTGGATGAATTGTAATAAAAACTAGTCGCAGGCCAAGCATCATTGCTCCAGCAATTACTGCAAGCAGTAGGTAGAAGCAGAAGAATGCAAATGCTGCAGTACCCAGAAGACCTGATGAAGTAGCAGGACAGAAATCCAAATTAGAACATGATTCTAAACCAAAGGAAACAAAAGAAAACATAAGCACAAATTTTTAGTAGTACCCCAGATGTCATCCAACTTGATGAAAACCTCATTTAAGAATGGAGAAAGAGGAGGGTCAATCAATAGATATATCACGATATGTGCAACCCAAGCCACCGAAACAATCAACCTGTTAAAAAGCAGCAAAGGGTAAAACAGGTCAGGTTCAATAAATATTGTTAATGGGCCCCAGAACAGTAATACATATAACAAAAATGAATACAATACCACGGCAGTTAGCAAAGTGGCTTTGGAGGTTCTCTCAATAACCTGATCATTCGCGGCAGCAGATGCCGGTGAGTAAATTTGGAATTCAAGATAGGGATTGGCCATTAGGTCCAATCTCTATTCCTTATGGGGTAGGGCTCTGGAGGGGCATTCAGAAGAGCTGGCAGGTTTTTCATAATTGTGAGCCATGTGGCAGGGACTGGGCAGTGGGTTTGGTTTTGGTATGATAGGTGGGGAGGTGGCACTGAAAGACAAGTTTCACTATTGGACATGTGTTTAATGTGAGGCATTTGGTTAGAAAGGAATAGGTGTACCTCTGAGGGGATTGAGAATATTCCCCCTCACGATATAAAGAAACGTATCTTAGAAACTTTTAACTATTGGGTTGCAGAAAAATATCCCAATCTCTTTTTGCTTTTTTAGATTTTTTGGGAAAGCTCAGTTGTATTGAGGGGTCTATTTAGCTCTTGATATTCTTTTGTACATAGGTTACGCCTTTGTTTATATGGCAACCCTTTTAGAGACTCTTTATGCAGTGAGTATTTCTATGAATGGTGAGGATGAGTTATGTTAGATTCTTGCTAGTGAAGGCAGGTTCAGTGCTCAATTTTTCTATCGTGGTCTTTCTGATGGTGATGTTTCTAATTTTCCTTGGAAGGGCCATCTAAAAAGTGAAAGCACCTTTGGAGATTTCCTTTTGGTTTGGACAGGTGTGGGAGGCTATTTTGACTCTGGATAATTTGGGTACATGCCTCTATTTTTGCCTAATTGGTGTTGTTATGTGTAAGGAGGTAGGTGAAAATGCTAACCAACTTGCTCATTTATGGTATGGTTGCTTCAGATTTATGGTTTGCTTACTTCTGCTCTATTCGGAGTTCAACAGGTGATGCCACAGTCAGAGAAGGAATTGATGGCATGTTGGCGTAGAGGATGCCCATCAAAGCATCTTTGAGGAGTTTTGGAGATTATTCCCCATTGGTTAATATGATTTTTTTGGCAGGAGCAGAATAAGGTACATTTGATGATACTCAGGTGTTGGTGCCTAGGATAAAGAATACCTTTCTTGTGACTTTCTTCCAGACTCGATTAATACTTTTACAGAATTTTGGGGGGATTTGAATTGTTCAAAGGAGCTTGGCCCTAGTTCTTTGTTTCTTTTTTCATAGATGGCAGACAACCTCTAGGAATGCTTTAAAAAATACACTTTATTACCGATAAAAAAACGCAATAAGTTCATATAAAGTCATATAAAAAAAGTAGTTACATCAGGAGGGGAAAGAAGAGATTCCATCACTTTATTCTTTTTGAAGTTGGGACAAGGTCACGAATTAAGTTTTGGTTGGACCCATGATGTTGCAGAATATCCTTAAGGGAGAAATGAATCTTTTCTCTATTGCTTCTAATAAGGAAGCCACAGTGATGGATTTTGTTAGAATGGTGGGGGAAGTTGCGATATAGAACCAGGAAATTTTTTTGATTGGAAGGTAGGTGATGTGGAAGATTTAATCGCATTGTTGAGTAGTTTCGAATAAAGGGAGGGGAACAAGGATGAGTTGATTTGGACTATGGAAAGAAGTAAAATACGATCCTTTTATAGAAAATTGGTGGGAAGGAGTAAAGGGGACTTTCCTTGGAAGCCAATTTGGAGATCTCGAGTCCCTCAAAAAGCTTCGTTTTTTACTTGGTTGGTGGCATGGAGAGCCGTTTTGATGGCTGACAACCTTAGAAGGAGGGATTTTCACCTCCCGAACCAATGTTGAATGTACAAGGATGAGGAGGAAACAATTGACCACCTGCTTATCCATTGTAAAGTTGCAAGAGATGCTTGGAATATGATGTTTTCAAAGTTTTGTATTTGTTGGATAATCCCGCGAAGAGTAAAGATTTGATGAAGGGATGGAGATGTAAAAAGATTAGAGAAGTGTTACGAATAGCATTGAGAATGACACCTATATGTAATATTTAGTTTTTGTGGAGAGAGGAATAGAAGAACCTAAGAAGCATGTATACGGACACGAGACACAGATACGACAAGATACGACAAGACACCGACACGCAGACACATTATTTCTAAAAAAAGTAAGACACGGACACGCTTGGGACACGTTGAATATATATAATTTTTTTTATATTTTTATATGGCTATATAATAAAAACCTAATGTTATTTCAATTAAAATTGGCATAAAAACACACAAAGTTTTTAAAATATTATTAAGATATTATAATAACAAAGTCATTAAATAAAAGATAAAGAACTTCTTCATCTAATCATCAACATTCATGATTCAAATGTCCGGACACGTGTCAGGGAAGTGTCCGAGAGTGTCGGTGTCCGACACGTATCGACACGGACACGTAAACCAAAATAGTGTGTTCACGCTTCATAGAGAAGAACTTTTGAGGGGATTGAGCTTTCTCCTGGCATCTTAAGGATAGTTTTTTTAGGCTTCTTTTTTGGGTGGATAAAAAGGGAATATTCATTGTATTTAGATTCTTTTGTACATTTTTTGGGGAATTTTAGGTTTTAATTGTTGTAACCAATCCCTTTCTTATGTACATAGGTTTGCCATCCTAGGGCACCTTTGTTAATAGATTACTTTTACTGATCGGAAAAAAAAATAGTTACATCCAAGTTCACTCTAAATTTAACCAATTGCCCCCTACTGATCAAAAAACTTTTAACCAATTGCCCCCATGAAAAAGGTTTACCCAGTAAAACAGATACAACAGAGTTGCCATAAATATCTTTAGTAGAAGCCACATACATAAAATAAAAATTTAAGCATCCAACCCAAAACAATTATATGCGTAGTGTTTGCACTTACCCTAGAATACCTAGGACAAGTTTGGCCAAGTAACCAAGAACAGTCATAGCCCAAGCAGTCTCAGCCTGAATGAATTGGGCAGGGATATAAGATGAGAAGAAGATTTCAGATGCAATTCTTTGAAACGTATGCGGATCAACTGGTTATGTATATTTCAGCCATCACCTTTTCACCCTGAGGATACATTTCTTCTAAAGCCTTCACATCTTCTTCCAAAAGGAGCAACTCCTGCAAGGTTAAGAAAGCATATTTTTTTTCTGATAAGTAAGAAAGCATAAATCAATACCTATCAAAAAAATAATTATATATCAATAACCAAAAATCATGGATAGAGAGAACAAAGTCAATAAACGATGCACTACCTACTTTCAAATAAAAGAATACATAGTTTCTCCAAAACCAACCCCCTTTCCAAAAGAAAAAAGAAAAAAGAGAAGAATCACCATGACACAATTATTTTCAATCCATAGACAATAAGAGAACCCCATGTTTAAAGCAAAAGAAGTTGAAATTCAAGTATGCACAAAAGGACAAATAACATGATAAAACAGAAATATAATATTGAGCACAGGAACCATAGAATATAAAATCAACCAACACAAATGGGGGTCAGAAGCACAAATAATTACAGTGCAATCCTGTTGAGAAGAAGAATTGAAGCACAATTACAAGAGTTGAATGTATTAGAAGGATTCGATTATTCGAATATATCTCTAATCATCAATGTGTGTATTTTAAGGGAAAGCAATTTTCTGTTGGTTCATGATACTGTCTTTACAATTCAACATTAGTGCACCAAGAAGCTTATAGAAGTTACAGCACTTGGGTACAAGATATCCCATCTTAAACTGTTGAATAGCAAATTATCTGAAAATAAACCTGATGATCAAATGTGAGATCAACCTTATACTTAAGTACCAAAGGTTAAGATTTACCTTTTCTACCGCCTTAACATTTTTACGCCATTTTCTTCCCTTAGAGCCACTCCTTTCTTCCTGGTGAAGAGCATCAGCTGCTTTCTTTAATTCTCTCGCTTTTTTACCTAGTTCGGTTGCTTCCTACAGTATATGAAAGAGAACCGTCCATAAGCAATTTAGATAAACATATATTACTATGCCAAGCCCAAGATCTTAACTAGGTAATAACACATAGATAAAAGGTGCACAAAACTAGAATTACCTTGATATACTGTGAACGAGTGATAACAGCCTTTGGACGCCGAATGAATGAAAAAATTAGTCCTAATGGCAGACAAGCAATGCCAACACCACCAAATATCTGGATAGGATACCGAGATGTTAATACTACAAGTATAAGATTCTTGCAAACAAGATAAAGTTGAATTCCATACAGACCTAATAAATGAATCTTTTTTTTTAACAGACGACCCTTTTAGCCCTCATTGACCAGTAACAAAACTATACTGGTATTTTTTTTCATGGGAACAATGTACTTTTATGCTCTGTAAAATACTAATGCTCTGTTTAGTATGAGATATGGAAATTTGAAGAGAATGGAAAGTAGAAGGAATGAAGAGGCTATCCCTAAATAAAGGAAGAATTCTATCCCTCCTTTTGTTTGAAAGCGAATGAGTATTTTGTGATTTTACCAATATACACTGTTAAAAAAAGTGCTGTTATTTGAAGGAAAAAAATGTAAAAGAAAGGAGGGAGCTATTTCCCTCCATCTTTCCTCACACTTTTAGAAGGAAAGAAAAAGGTGGCCGCGGAGGATGATCCTCCCTCTCCTCTTCCCCTCTACCAAACAAAAGAAAAACACCATATACATTCCTTTTTCCTTCCCCTCCCTTCCTACATTCCACTTTTCCTCACTACTAAACAGGGCTTTAAACAAAATACACCACATGGTGCAGAGTCATTTAAATCTTGTTCCCCTTCATACATAATTCAAAAATCACATCTTACTAAATGTGCAGATCATTGATACTATTAAGATAGATGAGGTGTTAGCATTTCAAATTACAATAACAACATGGGTAGATCTGACAGATGAAATTCTCCACAATATATAACAGCTTAAAGATCAGCAAGAAACGTACAGAGAAAAGTACTGATCCGACAATAGTAGCAAGAGCAACAACATATTCTGGAAAGGTCGCCTGCATAGTCCATGTTTGCTCTGCTGAACCATTTCCAGAATATGCGGAACACTGGAAAACAAAAAGGGAAATAAGAATCAAGAATTCAAAAGCACCACTTCATCTTGAGAATGTGTTTGCCATAAGCAACAACATGCCAAGTAGAATATCAAGCGGGAAAAAAAAGGAAATAATGATTGAATGCAATAATTTAATGTGTTTCTCAACCTGGTGTGAACCACTTTCAATGCATTGTTGACTACTAGTGAATTCCAATGTACTCGGGAAGGAAGAAGTGGTGGAAGAGAGGTGCCTGACAGTGAAGTCCACCTTCCCAACAAGCCCTAACACCAGCAAGAAAAGAAAAAAATAATTAGAAGTGATACACAGCCTATGGATTGAAACAAAATGTAATCAATTATTAAACTAAAGTTACAACAAATTGCATCTCAACAAAATAATTTCCTCCCTAGTTCACCGAATGCAGTATGATTTAAAGAACAGAACATTTACAAAGGGAAAAGGGAAAGCTAACCAAAATTATTAATAAAAAGAGGAAAAAACAAACAAAAAAAAACAATTGACTAATTTAACTGAAGACCAGAGGAATCCCACAGTGATATTGCCAGATGAAAAAAGATGTCTTCACGGCCATCACTGATAGCATTCCATAAATACATTCGAGCCTTACAAAACATGCCAGGGCTTCTTAAAGTTACTGCTGTGTTATCCTTTAACAATGTTTGATCTGTTAACATGTATCAAATTTTACAAAGAATAAGTTACTGTACAGACCACAATCACACATGGCTCTCCAACTATAAGTTGAAATGCACTTTTCCTGCACATATTAGGAGTCATAAGGCATAGGTCACAATGACAACCTCTCACTCCCAAGGTAGGAAACCAGTAGCTACTTCTGATAAGAGTCATAAGACGCAAGTAAACCCAGGCTTTCCCAATGAACATGGTTTCCAGGTGATTGCATGCTTCTGTGGAGATAGCCTCAACACCAAATGGTTCGAGGACACCCTAACATAACCTACAACCATTTGACTCTCCCAGTTTTCTCCTGATGCACACTGTTTACAAACCTTTGCAATTTCTCTGGAAAAGAAAAGGCCATGTGAATTGCTCGGTTAGATAAACAGTCCACAAATGGGACCCATATATATGCAATCAGAATTCTTCTTTCATGCTACGGAATAAACATCGGGTGCTTTAGTGCTCCTTGAACAATACTAACTGCTATGTCACTTGAAAGGAGCCATATCCGTAATTCAAAACTCCTCTTTGCATTACAATGATGAGTGCGCAAAAGTGCACTCTAAATACCCTATTATTAGATTAAAATGCTAGAATGTGACCCTATTATGAGAGCATAGTGTTTAATATTTTTAGTTCCTTCATATTTAGTTTTATGATATATTTTCTGTTTAAGTGAGCTAATTAATATATTTATTGAATTAGGGAAGCATTGAAGGTCAAAGAAGAGCTATGGAGTATATTGTGCAATTTTCAACTTTTAGGCAAATTCGATCCATTGAGCTTCAACTAAGATTTGGATGGCGTTATAGTTTCAGAATGAGAAAGTGGTATTCATGAAGTTTTTAGAGGACATCTTGGGCTTTTCAAAAGGTCTGGTTTGCAAAAATCGGAGTTCGTTCGGGCCTCCAAACGTTATTTCAAAGATAGGCCTGGAAAGCTGCTCCGAACCTGTCCGACCAGCCAACTTCAAGAGGCCATAACTTGATCTTCCGAAGTCCAAATCAGGTGATTTTTAAGCCTAAAATTATCTACTCATCCTAGGGTTACAACTTCTGTGAAGAGCCCGAGTCAAGATTCAGTCGTTATCTGATAGAAAACTGAGCCTAAAGTTGACGGCTGCTAGCCGTGCGCTGTGAAGAAAGAAAAGCAAAAGAAAGAAAAAAAATAAAAACAAGAGGGGCTGGAGTGAGTGAGGCAAGACCAAAAGAAAAAAAAAAGAATCAAGAAAACAGTGGCGCAGTGGGCTTGATGTGGGGCCTGGCGCAAGGCGTTGGGCGTGTGAGCTTGAGGCTTAGTGCGGCTGTGGAGGCCCAGGCGCTTGACGGCTGAATTAGGAAGTTGTTGTGCGGCCCTGCGTTGGAGAGGGGGGCGCAAGGCTTGAAGGGAACTGAATATAAAAAGAAAAAAAAAAAACTAAACAGAGGGCGACTATTTTTTTTACAGGGCAGTCCGTGCGGCTGTTGACGGAGACCTGTGGCAGAACAGAGAGCTGCGGCGCAGAGAGGGTCTGGCAGAAGAGAAAATAAGCCGCAGCTGTCCCATGGCTCGTTGTTTCTCCGTGAAATTTACGTTATTCATCCTGTACATGGATAACTAAATTTCCAAGTGGAGTTAGGGATTAACTTACACCATAGATGGTTGTTTTAATTTATTTTTGATTCCTGTACGTGGTTTTCACTTGTTAAATTCTTTGATGATCATTCATAATTAATTGTTGGATTTTATTTTCCGAATAATTAAAGGGTTTAGTCTATTTATAGAGTCAGTCATGCTTTTTTTATCGAATGGATTAATATTTTTATTATTTTTGGACCAATTAAATATTTATATTGATTCAATTCTCTACTGCAATATTGCTCGTTGGGTATATTATCGTCGTTGTGTTTTATCAATGTGAATAATAATTTAAGTGATTTAAAGATGATGAATGATTTTTCGAAGAGTTATTTTCAGTCTAATTTTGATGCATAATTTTAAATCTTCCGATTGAGATTTTTGGAATTTAATTTCTCAATTGAGTTATCAGTGAATTAAAAATAATTAAAATACCATGTATGTGCAAGGGATTCCCGACACTCCACTGTTCGTTAAATTTGAGTATTTTCTTCCATTAATCAATTTGTTTAATTTTTAATTTGCATTCAAAAAGCACTTTTCTATATTTTTATTTTCTCGTTAACCGTCTGATACTTTCTTTAGTTTCAGAAATTCTGTTTATTATTCTTTTAATTTAGTCTTCCTGTGGAATCGACACCCCAAAGCTACACTACAACTACCGCGTTATTCTTTGGGCGTAATCAAATTTTGGCGCCGTTGCCAGGGGAGACGGTAGAAGAATCAGTAGATAGTTTTTCTTTTCAAGCAGTTTGTAAAGGCGGTAACTTCGTTCCCTTCTTTTTACTTGCTGCATTATTATAATCATTATTTTTATTTTTATTATTTTTTTATTTCTAGTTATTTATTTATTTATTCATTTTCTTTTCTTTTTTTTATTCCTTTTTTTATTTATTCATTTTATTATTGTCATCTTGCATGCATAATAGGTATAGGGACACATTAGGCCGATTTGCTTATAAGGCCTGTGTTAGAGTCAGATTTAGAGTCTACTTTTTCTTGTTTTTCTAATTCTTTGTTTGATAATACTTCCAATTCTGAAAATATGAGCAAATACAAGGATCAACCCATTAGGACTCTTCAAGATTACCTACACCCTACACGCACAGCTACACCATCATGCATCATGTTTCTACCCAATGCTCGTCCAATTGATGTTAAAACGGGGGTGATGCAGTTACTCCCTACATTTCATGGTTTGGAAAATGAGAATTCATATGTGCATATTAGGGAGTTTAAAGAGGTAGTTGCGACTTTCCACAGTCAACATGCAACACAAGACACTGTGAGACTTAAGTTCTTTCCTTTCTCTTTGAAGGATCGAGCTAAGAGTCGGCTATACTCACTGATACCACGGTCAATTGGATCGTGGAATGAGATGACCCAGATTTTCTTCACTAAATACTTTCCCCAACACAAGACCAATGCTTTAAAAAGACAGATTTCTACCTTTGCACAAAAAAATAGTGAGACTTTGTGTCAGTCTTGGGAGAGATTTAAGGAGTTATTGAGTATGTGCCCTCACCATGGGTATGAGAGTTGGCGTGTCGTGAGTTACTTTTTATGAGGGACTTACACCTAGATAGCGTCAATTTGTAGAGATGATGTGTAATGGTGAGTTCTTACAAAAAGATCCTGATGAAGCCATAGAATACCTTAATGAGCTTGCTGAAAAAGCTTACACTTGGACAGGACCTAGTGCTACTGAGAGCACAAATAGGTCACGACCTATAGGGAACCAACATAGTGGGGAAATTTACCATCTTAGGGAGGATGATAACTTGAAAGCTAAGGTTGAGACACTCGCTAGGGAGTTAGAGGTGCTAAAGGCTAGAGACTTAAAGCCAACACACTTGGCTAATCATGCAGAGTCTTTTAGACCATGTTCTGTGTGTGGCGGGGTAGATCACCTTGCCCAAGAGTGTCCCACATCAGCTGAGATGAGAGGGATGTATGAGGACCAATGTAATACCTTAGGTATGTACAAAAAGCCCTTCACACCCTACTCTGAGACTTACAATCCAGGGTGGCGAAATCACCCCAATTTTAGCTAGGAAATCTGAGAACCAGCCACATGCACCACCACCTGCACAGCCTCCTAGATCATACCCTGCACCATATCATGCACCAGATCATGCATCTTCATCTTCTAGGAATTCTTTAGAAGACACTTTGCATGCATTTATTGAAGCACAGGGAAAAACTAACCAAAAATTTGAATCTTTGATCATGCAGGTTGTTGAAGAAAATAAGGAGATAAAGAGCCAAGTAGTCCAAATTGATGAGCTCTTTGAGTGTGAATGAGCGAGGCAGATTCCCTTCCCAAGCTTAGTCCACACCCCAAGATCAACACATGGCGCAGAAAAACTTGAAGGATGTGAACGCCATTGTGACTCGAAGTGATAAGTCCTTACACATCCCAAAAATGGACAAATCAGAGGATGTGGAAAAGGAACAAGATAGTAGCAATGCTGAGCTGCCCAAGGAACCAGAGGTGATAAAGAGCTATGTTAAGGTACCATTCCCTCGGGCTTTAAAATCAACCAAGCACACTTTGGATCCTAACAATGAAATCTTAGAGAATCTCAGGCAGGTAAAAATCAATCTTCCTCTTTTGCATGTGATCAAACAAATTCCTACTTATGCAAAAGTCCTTAAAAATTTGTGTACAGTTAAGAGGAAGCACCATGTGAAGAAGACAGCATTCCTGACAGAGCAAGTTAGTGCTCTAATTGAGCAGAGGATTCCCCCCAAGTACAAGGATCCTGGTTGTCCAACCATTGCATGCAGCATTGGAAATCATGAGTTTGGACAAGCTTTACTTGATTTAGGAGCAAGTGTGAATTTAATGCCTTATTCTATTTACTTGCAGTTGGGGTTAGGAGAGATCAAATCAACTTCTATGGTATTGCAATTGGCTGACCGTTCAGTCAAAGCACCACGAGGTGTGGTAGAGGATGTTCTAATTCAAGTTAATAAATTTTATTATCATGTTGATTTCATAATCCTTGACACTAGCTCTGTTGTTGATTCTACTTCAAAGATTCCTTTGATTTTAGGTAGGCCGTTCCTTGCCACTGCTAATGCTCTTATCAATTGCAGGAATGGGCTCATGAAGCTATCTTTTGGGAACATGACTCTTGAGGTGAATATATTTCATGTTGCAAAACAGCCAGAAGAGGAGGATGGAAGCTGCCAGACGTGCATGGTTGACTCACTCATGGATAAGGGAATTCCTGCAACTCATGATTCTAACCCTCCTAAGCATTTTCTTGTTAATACTGAGTTTGACTATATTTCTGATCCATCTGATGTGGTTGATGTTTGTGCTATTTTTGACAGAACTCAGGATTATGGAGCACGGGGATGGAACTGAAGTTCGAGGAGTTGCCTACAAAAAGGAAAAATCAGATTCCTTCAAGTGTGGAAGCACCTAAAGTTAAATTGAAGCCTTTACCTAAGAGTTCAAAACATGCCTTCCTTGATCCAGGTAATACTTTTCCTATTATTATGTCATCCTAAATTGTCTAAGTCTCAAGGTGAGAAATTACCTCAGACCCTAAGTAAGCCTAGGTCAGCCCTAGGTTGGAGCATTGCTGATCGAGTTAAAATGAAAGCGTTGCATGATAATAATATTTTGAGAAAAACGTTTAAGCCTAATGATCGAGTTTTCTTATATGATTCTAAACTCCATAAGCACACGAGAAAACTCAGGTCTAGGTGGACAGGCCCCTTTATAGTGAAGAATGTTTTTGCGAATGGGGTAGTTAGAATAAAGGACCCTAAGAATGGTTGGATTTTTAAAGTAAATGGCCAGCGCCTTAAAGTTTTAATTGATAGGCAAGTTCCGGAAGTGGAAGACATTCCACTTATGGACCCGGTTTATCCACCTTGATCGCGCCATGCAAGGTATGTTTTTTTTATTTATTTATTTTATTTTATTTTATTTTATTTTGTTTTATTTTATTTTCGTTCTTTTTCTTTTTGTTTGCTGCTGTTTTCTTTGTTTTTATTTGTAGGTTAGTTTCATTTTGTCAGTTCAGATTGCCATCTTTGGTGCTTAGCGAGCTGCCCACAACACATCAGGTGTATTCTCTCCTTTTCAGAACCCTCTATTCAATTTTGATTGCTAAACATTGAGAACAATGTTTCATTTAAGTTGGGGGGTGGTGGTTGCAACTTCAGCATTTAAATTGTTGTGGCATATTTTCATGTGTCAAAATTTTTTAAAATTTGCATCACATGTACATCTTTTTCACATGAGTACTCATTTTCAGTCATAGCTATTTTTGTGAATTCACCGAATCCACCATAATCATTCTACTGAGGTATTCACAGAACTTTTAATGCGCTTATCCAAACTTTGTGGTAAGATGATGGTTTGACACATGTAACTAGAGAACTCTTTTGCTTAAGTATTCATGTGTGTTTTGGAGAGAATTGAGAGCCTTCAAATGGAGGAAATTGTAATAAGTATTCATTGATTTGTTGAATTGGGCACTTTCTTTTGAGAATATCATTACATGGTTGGTGGTATGACAGTGGATATACTTGGGATAATGACGAAAATCAACTTAGGATTAACGTTTGAGCCTTTCAAGCTAACCCTTCTCATCATAAGACCCTTAGTAGCCAACTTTGAGCCAACAAACACATATAGTTCTTTTTCATGTGCTCACATCATCCATGCCGCTCTACATTGGAGTATAGCCTATATTTTAATTTTTCCTACCCTTTTTGTTTCCAAGTGTGTACTAGGTGTGGAGTTTGCATTTATTGTCTTTTGTGATGCATTGAAAAAAAGAGCAGAAAAAGAAAAAGAAAGAGTACAAGTATAAAGTGTTCAGTTGGGTGATCATCAAAGTTAATGAGCATCAGAGTTCAAAAATAAAAAAAAAAATTTGAAAAATTTTGAAAAAAAAAAAAAGAGAGAGACAGAAGAAGAATAAGACATTTTGCTATTCAGTGATTTGGAAAGTGGAAGAGTACATCAAGTGAGAAGTTTGGTTTGCTATGATTCTTAATAAAATTCTCTTAGTATGTACTTGGAAGTTTTTGAATCCTTTTTACCCTCTTCTTCATATAGCCCTAACCCGAGCCACGTTACAACCATTTTATGTTGATCTTTCTGATCTTGAGTAAGCCTGTGGAAAGAGTGGTGGAAGTCTCATTGGTTAGTGCGTCTATCATAAGATCAATGTTTGCTTGTTGCTTGTTCATAGTTGCCTAATTCTTCATTGAGCGTGTACACCCCTTGTCAACTCCATAGAAAGAACCCCTACATGAAACACTTTTATACCCGTGAGATATGAAGTTGAACCTTTTGCTTGAGATGTTCTTGATGTTGCATGTGTCATGGTTTGTGGTTAGATGGATATGATTTGGATCACACACACTCTCTGTGAATTGCTATAAGTTGATTGATTGTTATAGGATTCTTGAATTCCTAAAATTGCTTTGATATGCGAATCTGAAAAAGTGTGATTAGAAGTCTGCTGTATGTGACCTTCTTTAGTCTCTTTTGCCATTTTTGTATGAAAATTGCTAGGGACTAGCAATGAGCAAGTTGGGGGGTGTGATGAGTACGCAAAAGTACACTCTAAATACCCCTATTATTAGATTAAAATGCTAGAATGTGACCCTATTATGAGAGCATAGTGTTTAATATTTTTAGTTCCTTCATATTTAGTTTTATGATATATTTTCTGTTTAAGTGAGCTAATTAATATATTTATTGAATTAGGGAAGCATTGAAAGTCAAAGAAGAGCTATGGAGTATATTGTGCAATTTTCAACTTTTAGGCAAATTCGATCCATTGAGCTTCAACTGAGATTTGGATGGCGTTATAGTTTCAGAATGAGAAAGTGGTATCCATGAAGTTTTTAGAGGACATCTTGGGACTTTTCAGAAAGGTCTGGTTTGCAAAAATTGGAGTTCGTTTGAGCCTCCAAACGTTATTTCAAAGATAGGCCTGAAAAGCTGCTCCGAACCTGTCCGACCAGCCAACTTCAAGAGGCCATAACTTGAGCTTCCGAAGTCCAAATCAGGTGATTTTTAAGCCTAAAATTATCTACTCATCCAGGGTTACAACTTTCGTGAAGAGCCCGAGTCAAGATTCAGTTGTTATCTGATAGAAAACTGAGCCTAAAGTTGACGGCTGCTAGCCGTGCGCGTGAAGAAAGAAAAGCAAAAGAAAGAAAAAAATAAAAACAAAAGAGGCCTGGAGTGAGTGAGGCAAGACCAAAAGAAAAAAAAAAGAATCAAGAAAACAGTGGCGCAATGGGCTTGATGTGGGGCCTGGCGCAAGGTGTTGGGCGTGTGAGCTTGAGGCTTAGTGCGGCTGTGGAGGCCCAGGCGCTTGACGGCTGAATTAGGAAGTTGTTGTGGGACCCTGCGTTGGAGAGGGGGGCGCAGGGCTTGAAGGGACTGAATATAAAAAGAAAAAAAAAAACTAAACAGAGGGCGACTATTTTTTTTTACAGGGCAGTCCGTGCGGCTGTTGACGGAGACCTGTGGCAGAACAGAGAGCTGCGGCGCAGAGAGGGCCTGGCAGAAGAGAAAATAAGCCGCAGCTGTCCCATGGCTCGTTGTTTCTCCGTGAAATTTACGTTATTCATCCTGTACATGGGTAACTAAATTTTCAAGTGGGGTTAGGGAATTAACTTACACCATAGATAGGTTGTTTTAATTTATTTTTGATTCCTGTACGTGGTTTTCACTTGTTAAATTCTTTGATAATCATTCATAATTAATTGTTGGATTTTATTCTCCGAATAATTAAAGGGTTTAGTTCGTTTATAGATTCAGTCATACTTTTTTTATCGAATGGATTAATGTTTTGATTATTTTTGGAACAATTAAATATTTATATTGATTCAATTCTCTACTGCAATATTGTTCGTTGGGTATATTGTCGTTGTTGTGTTTTATCAATGTGAATAATAATTTGAGTGATTTAAAGATGATGAATGATTTTCCGAAGGGTTATTTTCAGTCTAATTTTGATGCATAATTTTAAATCTTCCGATTGAGATTTTTGGAATTTAATTTCTTAATTAAATTATTAGTGAATTAATAATAATTAAAATACCATGTATGTGCAAGGGATTCCCGACACTCCACTGTTCATTAAATTTGAGTATTTTCTTCCATTAATCAATTTGTTTAATTTTTAATTTGCATTCAAAAAGCACTTTTCCATATTTTTATTTTCTCGTTAACCGTCTGATACTTTCTTTAGTTTCAGAAATTCTGTTTATTATTCTTTTAATTTAGTCTTCCTGTGGAATCGACACCCCAAAGCTACACTACAACTACCGCGTTATTCTTTGGGCGTAATCAAGCCTGTATAAAATACTATGAATAATATTGCACCACTAATCTACCACATAATTTATCGTCTGGGCTCCCATCCTAGATAGTCAACTACTCTGACTGACTATGGCCGTTAGAATACCCTTTGTCATTGCTGGAACCAAAATTTGCATTCCCTACCCATTATTTAAAAAAAATAAAAAAATAAAAAGGAAAGAAGAAACAAAAAGAGAAGGAAATTGAGTAACCAACTTAACATAGCTAACAAGGGCTTGCACTATAAATCTATTAACGACACAGTGAAATAGACATCTATACCTACAACTATGTGAAGGTTTAAGAAACAAGTCAAACAAATGAATACATGAAAATGCATCAAAAGAGGATACTAGAGTTGACATGTATGGATCCCAAGCTTTTCCAGAATTCCAAAGTGCTTTGTGAAAGCTTCGACGCAATTATTACAACTTCAAGGGAAAATTATCACTTCACCATTCAGATTTGCAACATGTGCCATCCAACAACTATTTGCAAATTTAAATGCAAGTAAAAACTAACCGTATAGAATTCCGAGGACTAGACCACAAACAATAGCTGTAGTTATCACCCACAACAATGCGCTTTTAATCCGTTTGCCTACGCTCCTGCATACAACAACCAGCATCAGCGCCATTTCAACAATCACGAATCACAAATGTTATTGACGATAATTCCAAACCCTAAAAAAGAGTAACGACTTGTCCTGGTCGCCTTCGTAGTAGAACATAGCGAAGGGTATAACGAAGAAGACGAGAATAGCATCGAGAATGTAGATTGCGAGCCACAGATCCTTCATCGGCAAGGTGAGATTACACGCCCCGTTATAAATCGCGTGCTGACAGGCCTGCCGGTTGGCAACATCGGCCGGTAACATCAGAATGGAGATTGCGGCGACAGACAACCCCAAAACAACGACGAATTTAGGGAAGTAAGCCTGGTTGGCGTCGTCAGGGTGTTGGTAATTAACGAGGAGGTAGACATTGAAAATGAAGACCAAAACGCAGACAACTATGGCGACGATCACAAGCGCGAGGTTAAAATCGCCCATTGTGATAGCTCTCGATTCGAATTAATAATTCGAATCGACTGGATCGCAGAAAAAAATTAGGGTTTCGTCTTGGTGTGTCGTTCGAATTCGAACGATGTTTCGTAGATCTGGCTTTGGGAGGTTCTCTCTCAAAACTCAAAAGTAAGAGAGAGAGAGAGAGAGAGAGAGAGAGGAGAGAGGAAGTAGGGAAGGGGGCCGGTTATCTCCGGTGGCGGTTTGATGTCGGGTGAACCGGATGGATTTGACTTAGAGCGATCGACTTACTATTTTGTCCTTACAAAATCAGTTTAATTGCGTGGATGAGCTGGATTTTGGGGGTTTTAATGGAAACCCATGATCATTGTGACGGACACAGGAACAGCCTGGCAAAGAGCGGAGGCTTTTCGTTCTCAACGCTTCTGAGACACTTTGCTCGTGAGCTCCGCGGGCGTGACCTAGAGCTAAAAGCAGGTGATGCACGACGTTTGTCTTTTGGATTTTTTATTTTTTGTCAAAATGATTAATGATAAGTATTGAACATAATCAGATAAATTATTATATTAAGTGATTGACGGGCATTTTTGAAAATTATTTCTGTATGGTGCGTGAAATTGGGTTATGACACATGTTAAGAGCAAAGAAGTTAATTGAGCAAATTACTCTCGTCTAGATAAAATCATGATGAATAGTGGGATATTTCTTGGACGGACCTCTCAGACTATCCATCCTTGGAGATATCGCGTCACATCTATTCTATGAACTCATCACGTTCGGGATTAATAGTTGAGCATGCTAGTTGACTAAGTTCATTTGTATTTGACCAACTCTATTGTATTTGAATAACTCGAGAGCAACAGAATCTCGATCACCAAGAAATCAGGTAACGTTACCCCATTCATGGTGCCACTCATGGCACAATATCCTCCCACAATAAAGAAATCCACTAAAATTAATGGAGTCATCTTCCCACAACCATCAATTATTTAAACAACATATCTTTCATCCAAAAGGGACGCCAACTCTGATATTAGTTTTCCTACTTCCCTTCAAGCATTTCAAACAATAGTTTGCTAACCTGGTCATCGGAGAACTCTTGGCCAACACCACACTGACCAACTCTGATCATCTATGTCTCTTGTCTTACAGAAGGACATTCATTTGTAGAGATTTCTACCCCCACAAATTGGTGTTTTCGTTGAGAGCTGGAGAGTCGTATACTCAAAGAGTCGCTCCCATTTAATTATTCGAATATCGTCAGACACACACTAAACGAAATGAAGGAACCATGGCAAGCGAGGACAATGATGAGGTAGGGTGTCTCACCTAGCCTCTCAAAACATGAATTCAAAAAGGCTTGAGCACCAAGGCGAACCAAATAAATAGAACAACCCTCGGCAACCTGAGGAAATTCCAGATGAGCCAATTTTGTTGTTGGCACCTATGCAGAGTTTAGAAAAATATGGGAATTCATTTATTCCCTCCAACGATAGATCAACGAGATGCGTCACCAACCGCGACTTAACAATGATTGAGAATGTGCCACCAATAGCCATGTTGGATGTAATACCTCAAAAATTTAAATAAACGAAATGACCAGCATTTCCGACACTTGAGATGTAGAATACGGGAAATACACTTGAAGCATATTTTTGTGTGATAAATATATATATATATATATATGCACATATGATGTAATTATATACATGTATAAATATATATATATGTGAGTATCAATAATGTATATATGCAATTCTATACACATGTGTATAGGAGTGTGTACGGTATATATATATTGTGTAAAATATACATATGCATATATATATATATAAATGACAAGAAAAGAAATATACATATATATATATATATGAAGGCATGACAGCCTCATTCGGCTGAAAAGAAAGAAAGTAGCAACAAGCATTCTAGAAGCTGCTGATGGGAGGAACAGTAGGAGGAATGGTGGAACAATGGTAGTGGTTGAGATTTTTACATATATATATATATATTAGGTGTAGCAATACTGATTCTAGAACCCTCTCTTGATATATATAGATATATATATATACATGTACCGTGAGAGCTGGGGGTGTACCCAACAACCAACTTAGATAGAGATAGATAGAGAGAGAGTGACAGCAACGACTACCATTGAAGAAGTAAGGGAGAAAGTAAGGGAGGAACTCAATATGCGAGAGATCTCGAACAAGGATATGCAAGAAAGTGCCTTGACGTATCTGGAGATTATCAGAATATCTGTAAATAGAGATAAGTGTAATAGTCTGTATGTAACTCGGAACTCCTGACTTGGTGTATATGTACTGTATTATCTAGTTTCCTATACTGTACTATTTTATATATTGTACTGTTTTAATGCATATGCTTTAATACATACTTTTTGTACTGCACTACATGTGGCATGATTCTATTATGTCCTGTCTTTTGATAAATTATGTTATGATTCTGTTCGGGGTCTGTTCTGTTTTGTTATATGCCGTTCGGAGTCTGTTTCGATTCTGTTTTGATATGTTGTGTCTTACTCCTAGGCCCACTACAGGATTAAGCGGTTTGATTTATGCCAGAGCATGACCTAGAGGGTAAAGGCCCCACGAGTAGTCCGCTTATGGGCAGCTCGGAAAGGCTCGTATATATGATTGGCATTCTATTCTGTTTCTGTCCAGCTCTATTCTGTCCTGTTCTGTTCTGACTTGATCCCAGAGGGTAGAGGCCCCACGAGTAGTCCGCTTATGAGCAACTGGGAGAGGTTCAGATGCATTTGATGATATGCCTTTGGCTGATTGATACTCAGTTCAGTTCTGTTCAATTCTGATCTATTCTGTTTTGTTCTAGCTCTATTCTGATCTGTTCTATCTATTATGTTATGTTCTGTTTTGATCTGATCTGTTTGTTCTACTTAAGCTGCATTTGATCATGCATTTTATTTGATATCATGTATATAAGAACTGGTTTTGAAACCTATGGAAGGAACCTATGTTACTCACTGAGCTTGTTTAAGCTCATTCTATTTATCTGACATTTTTCAAGATTTATCTTCCATTGGATTAAAAGACACAATAATATGACACTAGTAGGCCGAGAGGCATTCCAAGTAAGGATCTGATGGCACTATTTGTGGAGACTTGGATTCTTATGAACTGACTTAGGCTATTCAGGTGAGTGATATGATATGATTAAATTCATTGATATGCAATAGATGCAGTTGAGACATGGCTCATGATAATGGTGCTCTAAAGTTATTAGATGTCTGGTTATAGACGTGCTTCTATGGTATATAGCTCTGTGGTATGTAGATGAGTTGCATTCCCGAGATGAAAAAGTTTTAAATTCCGCTACTCTGACCCTACATTTGGAATGCAATTCATCGTGATGTTCAGAAGTTTGCCTTTGGTTGGTCGCATTATCGGCAGAGAGACTAGCAAGGCGGCTAACTAGCATCACATCTTCAGCATCCGCGTAAGATGGGATGCGGGATATGACAGAGTGGTATCAAAGCTGAACTTTGAAAATATTGGAGATCCACTGGTACCACATAGTGATATTTGAGCACAAGGTTAAGGTTACCTGTACAAGATAGGAACTTGAAGACATAAGGTGTGAAATGGTTTGGGAATCATTGTCCACATCAGAACACTAAGTTATGAATTGAAAACCATAGAGTACCTGAGCCATGGATACTAAGTCCCAATTTTGGAGATTAGACGTGGAATTGTAGAGGTCTTCATAATAGATGATGAATCTGTAATTCTAAGTGTCTAAGGATTAGGGATCAACATTTTCATTGGAGTTATAATGACGTTGAATGACGAGTGACACTAGGACATGTTGATAATGATACGAATGATTATGGATATATTGATTGGGAGAAAAACGACTATATGAGCTAACTCTAGTATTGATCATTTTGATTGTGGAGATCAAAATGCTTATTTTGTGGACTCAAATGTGATTGAATGATCATAGTGGATGATTGATGATCATTTGAGGATAATCTCCAAATGTGATTTAATATGGAATGGATCTAATCTTGGTGACAGCATATATTTTGTGGATTATCAATTAGTCTTAGTGTGGATTTTATGGATCTGATATGAAATTTGTATGATTAGGGAATCTAGACTCATGATAATTGGAGACATGTCAGTAGAAGTGATCGAGGTTAAAACCTTATGACACATTATTGAGTCACACAACATTAGACTCCCTCCTCGATACACCTGACTGAAAGATGCTTGATTTCCCTATAAGGCAAGTTGAGATTTAGGGAGAAAACTCTTTTGAAAGGAAGGGAGAGTGTAATACCTTGAAAATTTAAATAAACAAAATGACCAGCGATTTTGACACTTGAGATGTAGAATATGGGAAATACACTTGAAACGTATTTTTATGTGATAAATATATATATGTGCACATATGATGTAATTATATAGATGTATAAATATATATATATGAGTATCAATAATGTATATATACAATTATATATACGTGTGTATAGGAGTGTGTATGGTATATATATATTGTGTAAAGTATACATATGCATATATATATATATATACATATATAAATATATATAAAAATGAGAAGAAAAGGAATATATATATATATATATATGAAGGCATGACAGCCTCATTCGGCTGAAAAGAAAGAAAGTATCAACAAGCATTCTAGAAACTGCTAATGGGAGGAAGAGTAAGAGGAATGGTGGAATAGTGGTAGTGGTTGAGATTTTTACATATATATATATATATTAGGTGCAGCAATATTAATTCTAGAACCCTCTTTTGATATATATATATATATATATATACACATGTTCCATGAGAGCTAGGGGTGTACCCAACAACCAGCTTAGATAAAAAGAGAGATAAAGAGAGAGAGAGAGAGAGAGAGAGAGAGAGAGAGAGAAAGAGTGACAGCAACGACTGCCATTGAAGAAACAAGGGAGAAAGCAAGGGAAGAATTCAATCTACGGGAGATCTTGAACAAAGGACATGCAAGGAGGTGCTTGACGTATCTGGAGATTATCAGAGTATCTGTAAATGGAGATAAGCGTAATAGTCTGTGAGTAACTTGGAACTCCTGACTTGGTGTATATGTATTGTATTATCTAGTTTTCTATACTGTACTATTTTATATATTGTACTGTTTTAATGCATATGCTTTAATGCATACTTTTTGTACTGCATTACATATAGTATTATTCTATTTTGTCCTGTCTTTTGATATATTATGTTCTGATTCTGTTTGGGTTTATTCTGTTCTGTTATACGCCGTTCGGAGTCTGTTCCAATTCTGTTTTGATATGTTGTGTCTTACTCTTGGGCCCACTACAGGATTGAGCGATTTGATTTATGCCAGAGCTATGACCCAAAGGGTAGAGGCCCCACGAGTAGTCTGCTTATAGGCAGTTGAGAAAGGCTCGTATGTATGATTGGCATTCGATTATGTTTGTGTCCTGCTTTATTCTGTCTTGTTCCGTTCTGACCTGATCCTAGAAGGTAAAGGCCTCATGAGTAGTCCGCTTTGGGCAACTGGGAGAGGTTAAGACGTATTTGATGATATGCCTTTAACTGATTAATACTCAATTCAGTTCAGTTCAGTTTTGATCTGTTTTGTCTGTTCTATTTTGATCTAATCTGTTTGTTCTACTTGAGTTGCATTTGATCATGCATTTTATTTGATATCATCTATATAAGAACTGGTTTTAAAACCCATGACAAGAACCTATGTTACTCACTGAGCTTGTTTAAGCTCATTCTATTTATCTAACATTTTTTAGGGTTTATTTCCATTAGATTAGAAGGCACAATGATATGACACTAGTAGGCCGAGAGGCATTCCAAGTAAGGATCTGATGGCAGTATTTGTGGAGACTTGGATTCTTGTGGACTGACTCAGGCTATTCAGGTGAGCGATATGATATGATTAAATTCATTGATATGCAATAGATGTAGTTGAGACATGGCTCATGATAATGGTGCTCTAGAGTTACTAGATGTCTTGTTATAGACGTGCTCTGTGGTATTACAGATAAGTTGCATTCCCAAGATGAAGAAGTTTTAAATTTTGCTGCTCTAACCCTACATTTGGAATGTAATTCATCGTGATGTTTAGAAGTTTGCCATTGGTTGGTCACATTGTCGATAGAAAGACCAACAAGGTGGCTAATTGGCATCACATTTTTAGCATCCGCGTAAGGTGGGATGTGGGATGTGATAGAGTGGTATCAGAGCTAAACTTTGTAAATATTGGAGATCCACTAGTACCACAGAGTGATATTTGAGCACAAGGTTAAGGTTACCTATACAAGATAGGAACTTGAAGACATAAGGTGTGAAATGGTTTGGGAATCATTGTCCACATCAGAGCACTAAGTTAAGAATTAAGAACTATATAGTACCTGAGCCATGGATACTAAGTCCCAATTTTGGAGAGTAGACGTGGAATTGTGGAGGTCTTCATAATAAATGATGAATCTGTAATTCTAAGTGTCTAAGGACTAGGGATCAACATTTTCATTGGAGTTATAATGACATTGAATCACGAAGTGACACTAGGACATGTTGATAATGATACAAATGATTATGGATATATTGATTGAGAGAAAAACGACTATAGGTCAACTAACTCTGGTATTGATCATTTTGATTGTGGGGATCAAAATGTTTATTTTGTGGACTCAAATGTGATTGAATGATCATAGTGGATAATTGCTGATCATTTGAGGATAATCTTCAAATGTGATTTAATATGGAATGGATCTAATCTTGGTGACAACATATATTTTGTGGATTGTCAATCAGTCTTAGTGTGGATTTTTTGGATCTGATATGAAATTTTTATGATTGGGGATTCTAGACTCGTGATAATTGGAGACATGTCAGTAGAAGTGATCGAGGTTAAAACCTTATAACACATTATTGAGTCACACGACATTAGACTCCCTCCTCGATACACCTGACTAAGAGATGCTTGATTTCCCTATAAGGCAAGTTGAGATTTGGGGAGAAAACTCTTTTGAAGGAGAGGAGAATGTAATACCTCAAAAATTTAAATAAATGAAATGACCAACATTTTCGACACTTGAGATGTAGAATAAGGGAAATACACATGAAGCGTATTTTTATGTGATAAATATATATATATATATATATGCACATATGATGTAATTATATATATGTAAAATATATATATAAGTATCAATTTTGTATATATATAATTATATATACGTGTGTATAGGAGTGTGTACGGTATATATATTGTGTAAAATATACATATGAATATTGATATACCACAAAAGAGCAAGACCAATCATCACTCGACACGTATGTCTATAGTCCAGCTCACGCTCGGCTAGCTCAGCTCACGTCCGGCTAGTTTAGCTCACGCTCGGCCAGTGGCTCGCAATCAGCCATTCAGGGTAGACTGAAAGATCAGAAGAGGCCCAGCACATGCCTCTAGAGCAGATACATATCCAAATAAAGCTCACGGGGTTGATCACAGGACTCCAGAGCAACACTCCAGAGCTCATCACCGCTTTAACGGCTACCGAGTAGGAAATAAGGAAACAGTCTTCAACAAGGAAACTGCTACATATGTTTATCTCTATTTTTGATACAATGTCCAACAAGGAAACTGTTATCTCCGATGATCAAATCTCTACTTTTATGGCTCTAAATCCTAATCAACTTATGAAAGCCACAACCTATAAATTAAACACTAAAGGTATGCTTTACGTTCATGCTCATTCTTTGGCTTTCATTACAGTCTTTTCAATTCAGTTTACTTACTTAAGCATCGGAGCGGCTACCTCGGAGCCAATCCGGTAGCCCTCTGATCCCCCATTTTTGAGTGTTTTACAGGTCGCGGAGTCCAGATTTCTCGCGAGTCGAAAAGTGCAGCATCAGTTTGGCGCCGTCTGTGGGAACGACTAATCTCCAAATGCTCTATTCGTAAACTTATTCTCCTTCTCATCGGAGAACCATGGCCCCCAATCTCCGACCAAGGCAGAACACTCAAAATCCTCAAAACGCTCAACGTCGGTCGCCTGCCGCACGAGCAAGAGGGCCGACGGTTGATCCTATGCGACAAGAGATTGAGTCAATCAAACGACACAACGAATTAGTGCAAGAACAGCTACTAGCTATATCTAGAACTCTGGCAATGCTTACACGAAATCAAGGGACGAATCATCTAAATCCGCTGGTCAATGTTGCTGAGGGAACACAACCCCCTATTATCACGGAGAATGAAAAGCCCCTATGAGGAGGCTCCAAATAACCGGCCTGGGCACCCCCAAGGTGTTGCTCACTTCGGCAGAGATCCACAACCATCAGCAGCCCCGGGCTGGGGAACGCCAGCCTTTGTCCCTAACGTCCATTACCGAAGCACTACTAGAGCCCCAACTCCAAGAGCTTCGGGAGCACATCTGGTACCACAGGAGCCTTAGCCCCAAGCGGCACCAATCCCTCCAGCTCGAGACCCTCGGAACCCTCCTCAGTTCGTGAGGCATGCTCAGCCCAATCACACTAAGGCTGAGGCTGTAAGGCAAGGTTCACAAGAAGACCGGTCTAGAGACCCACGAAGGGTCGAAAAAATTGCCGAATCTATGGACCGAACAGTAGCTGTGAGAGGTGCCCAGAACCCTCCAAGCAGGATGACTTGGCCAGGCTGCTCGGAAGACTTGCCACCCCATTCACTCTTGCCATCATGTCAGAAGAAAGACCGAGAAAGTTCATTATGCCAAAATTCACCCTATATGATGAGACTGGAGACCCAGGAGATCATCTATCGCACTACCAGCATACGATGGCCCTTCACGGGGCCTCTGATGCCTTTATGTGCCGAACTTTCATTACCAGCTTAAAAGGTACCGCCCTGAAATAGTTCCACCACCTCCCACCGAACTCAGTTACCAGCTTCTATGAGCTCGATAAGCAATTCTTGGATAGGTTCATGACCAGCAGAAGGCTCAGAAGGGGACCAGAGTTCTTGCTAAATGTCAAACAGACTAAGGAAGAGTCCCTCAGAGCTTACATTGCACGCTTTAATGCCGAACTCACGGAGATTACCAACTGCAGCCCAGGTTTCCTCGTAGCTGCCTTAACTTCTGGTCTTGCCCACGTTGGCTTTAGAGATTCCTTGACAAAGAGCCCTCTTGCAAACATGGCAGCATTAATGGACCGGGCCAAGAAGTATATCAACTTTGAGGAAGCTAACCGCACGTCCTAAAAGGGCAAGGAGCAAACCCAGAGGAACAATCCGAAAAGGGAAGATCATAAGAAGGACAACCACAAAAGGGACCCTAGCAAGAAGAGGGCCAGGAGTCCAGAAAAGAGAACAGCACCCAGGGTTGTTTATAATTCTGGACCAAGGGAGTTTACTAACTTTACCCCTTTGAACACTACACTGGCTCAGGTATTTCGGCAAATTCGAGATCGGGAAAACCTAAGATGGCCAGAACCGATTAAAGGAGATCCCAGCCTTCGGGACCAAGGTAAATATTACAATTCCCACAAAGATCATGGGCATACGACTAACTCATGCAGGTCCCTTAGATATGAGGTTGAGCAGCTCATAAAGAAAGGACGTCTTTGGGAGTTCATTAAGTAGGACGGGTGACAAAACCCCCAAGAAGACAAGCCTCAACAAAGGACAGACCAGAGGCTCGAGCAGAGACAAGAGCAGAGAGAAGGACGGAATGAGCCTCAAAGGCAGAACAACCATGTCATTTACGTCCTCCATGCAGACTCCCCTATTACAAGAATGTCAAACAGAGCAAGGAAGAGGTATGTTCGGGAGGCCAGGGCTGCCCAGATGTATTGTAGATCACCAACGTCGAAAAAAAGCTCAAACCAAAATCGGAGATTCAGTTCACAGAGCAGGATCTAGCCAGGGGTGCACTGCCCTCATAGTGATGCCCTCATTAGCACTCTTAAGATTGCCAACTTCGAGATCAGAAGAGTTTTGGTTGACACCGGCAGCTCTGTTAATATACTGTTCTATGAGCCACTCAAACAGATGAAGATTGACCACAATAGCATCAAGCCTACCACCGCCATAATGGCAGCATTTGATGGTAATCTCAGTACCCCACTAGGAAGGATCGACTTGCCTACTACTATAGGAGAAGGAGAATGATAGAAAACCACCATCTCAGAATACATGGTGTTGAATATGAAATCTCCCTACAATGTCATAATTGGGAGACCGTGGCTACACCAAATAGGGGCTGTTACCTCGACCTTCCACCAATGTTTAAAGTATGTCTACAATCAGAACGTTTATTCTGTTAGAGGGTGCCAGCCGACTTCTCGGGAATGCCATGCCATTGCACTTCAAGGAGAAGACTACCAAATAGCAATTACAGTATGCTCGGGACTGTGCAGATCCAATTCTCTCCCACAATCCCGAGGAGGAATGCTGCCTTTCCAAAATTGAGGAACCCCTAAGCCCAAGAGGACGAGACAATAGGGCCAAGCCCATTGGGGAGCCCATCAAAGTATTAGTCAACTCAGAATCAGAGGGGCGCTATTTGTACATTGGTCCAGACTTGACACATGCCGAGCAAGAGAAGATAATCAGGTTTCTGAAAGACAACCTCTCTGTATTTGCGTGGGAGACCAAAGATATGGAGGGTATAGATCCCAACCTTATAACTCACAAACTGATGGAAGATCCAGGCCACCCACCAGTGAGACAAAAAAGAAGGCCGCTAGCTCTAGAGCAGCATCAGACCATAAACGATGAGGTCTAGAGGCTGCTTGAAGCCAAGATGATACGTGAAGTATTCTACCCAGACTAGCTGGCCAATACCGTTATGGTCAAAAAGAAAAATGGCAAGTGGAGAGTCTGCGTTGACTACACAGACCTCAACAAAGCTTGCCCCTAAAGACAGATTTCCTATTACCAAGGATAGACTAGTTGGTTGATGCTACTGCAGGGCACGAACTCATGAGTTTTATGGATGCCTATTCTGGGTATAACCAAATCCAAATGTACCCTCCAGACCAAGAGAAGACAACCTTCATAACCGAACGAGGTCTCTATTGTTACAGAGTGATGCTGTTCGATTTGAAGAATGCTGGGGCCACATACCAGCGGTTGGTCAACTAAGATGTTCAGCTCACTGCTCGAAAATACCATGGAGGTGTACATTGATGACATGCTGGTCAAAATTTTGTAGAAAGGTAGCCACTTCCAGCACTTATCCCAGACCTTCGATATCCTAAGACAACACAAGATGAAGCTTAATCCCTCAAAATGTACCTTCGGGGTGACAAAGGGAAAATTCTTGGGATACATTGTCTCTCAGAGAGGGTATCGAGGCAGACCCCACTCAAATCCGAGCTCTGATTGGACTGGAGTCACCAAAAACCAAGAAAGACATTCAAGCATTGAACGCAGAATCGCGGCACTAAATAGGTTTATCTCCAAGTCCACTGATTTTTGCCTACCCTTCTTCAGAGCTTTAAAAGGTAACAAAGCTTTACAATCGACTGAAGAATGTGAGAAAGCTTTCCAAGGACTGAAGGAATACCTAGCCTCTCCAGAGCTTCTGTCAAAACCAGTCCAAGGGGAAAAGCTGCTCTTCTACCTTACAGTCTCTGAGAGCGCGGTCAGCTCCGCACTAGTCAGACAAGACAGGGGAGTCCAGAGGCCCATATTCTAAGTTAGTATGGCATTGCTCGACACAGAAAAGAGATACCCAGAGATTGAGAAGTTGGCTTTCGCTTTGGTAATATCAGCTCGGAAACTTCGACCTTATTTCCAAGCCTATCTAATTGAAGTCCCAACCGCCTATCCCTTGAGGTCGATATTGAGGAAGCCTGAGGTTTCAGAAAGATTAGTAAAATGGTTGGTGGAGATAAGAGAATTTGACATATCATATGTACCACGGAACTCTATCAAGGGACAAGCCTTGGCAGATTTCGTTGCTGAGTTTACCTCAGCACTTCAGGACAAGGCACAACTCTTTGAAACTTCAGGGACATGGCACCTCTATATTGATGGGTTATCAATCGATCAGGGTTCTGGAGTGGGCCTGGTATTACAGTCTCCTGACGGGCTCTTATTAGAAAAAGTAGTTAGTCTGGGATTCAGAGCTTCCAACAATGAAACAGAATACGAAGCCTTAATCCTAGACATGAAGTTGGCTTTGGAATGCGAGGTTCAAAACCTTAAAGTCTTCTCAGATTCCCAGTTGGTGGTAAGCCAAGTCCTGGGAGAATTCTCCATTAAAGATGATAGGATGTTTCGGTATTCCGAACTAGTAAAGATCTTGAAGCACTCCTTCCAGACGTTCTTTATCCAGAAAATAGAAAGAAACCAGAATTGTAAGGCAAATGCTTTGGCAAACATGGCATCCTGCCTAAAGTCAGAAGGAAACTCTATGGTAAAAATTTCCTTCCAACCAAGACCCAGTATAGAGGAAGCCCAAGTTGCCCAAATTGCTGAACAGCCCCAGAACTGGATGACCCTAATCCTCCAGTACCTGGAGTCAGGGCTCCTCCCAGAAGATAAAAACAAAGCAAGGAGAATCCGGATCAGAGCGACTCGGTACCTGATCCTGAACAATAAGCTTTATAGAAGGTCTTATTCTCAACCCCTGTTAAAATGCTTTGGCTCTAGAAGAATCTCAATATGTCTTGGCTGAAATACACGAAGGAATTTGTGGGAACCATAATAGGGGCAGAACAATAGCTCACAGAGCTCTAACACAAGGCTATTACTGGCCTAGTATGCTAAAGCAGGCTAAGGAGTACGTCCAGAAGTGCGACAAATGCCAAAGGTTTGCTCCATATCAACACCAGCCCCATCACGAGCTCATCCCAATTACTAGTCCTTGGCCCTTTGCTCAGTGGGGGATGGACATTGTGGGACCCATTACCCAAAGCCCCACCAAACAGTAAATATCTTCTAGTAGCCATTGACTACTTTTTCTAAATGGGCTGAAGCTGAAGCTGAACCTCTAACACATATCACTGAGAAGGAAGTTGAAAACTTCACCTGGAAGAACATTGTCTACAGGTTCGGGATACCGCGCGTAATCATCTCTGATAATGGGACGCAGTTCACTGGTAAAATCTTCAAGAAATTTTGTGAAAATCTCAACATCAGACAACATTTTGCTTCTCCCAGGCCATCCACAAGTAAATGGGCAAGTAGAGGTCACCAACCGAATGATCCTTGATGCATTAAAGAAAAGGTTGGAGCAGGCCAAAGGAAAGTGGGCGGAGGAACTTCCTGGGGTTCTTTGGGCCTACAGAATAACCAGAAGAACTCCTACCTCTGAAACTCCCTTCTCACTGGCCTATGGTACAGAAGCAGTAATCTCGGTGGAGATTGGTATGCCAACTTTAAGGACTGAAGCCTTCGAACAAGAGTCCAATGATTAGCAGCTGGCAGAAAATTTGGATTTGATTGAAGAAAAAAGGGATCAAGCCAAAATCAGGATGGAAGCCTACCAGCAGAGAATGGTCAACAACTCTAAACTGGTGCTCAGGACGGTCAGCTTTCAAGTTGGAGATCTTGTCTTAAGAAGGGCTTTTCCAAACACCTAAGGATCCCACTATAGGAAAGTTGTCACCCAACTGGGAAGGCCCCTACAGAGTGACAAAGGTTGTTAGGCCTACCACTTACTGGCTAGAGGACATGGCTGGGAAATTTATTCCTAGACCGTGGAATGTAGAACATTTACAGAAGTATTATCAATAAAGGTTTTTCTTTCTTTTTGATACCTCCACAAAATGTTCATCTCTAATGCACAGACCTTCAGAGTCTGGTCCATCTCTAAATGCACAGACCTTCAGAGTTTGGTCCATCTCTAATGCACAGACCTTCAGAGTCTGGTCCATCTCAAATGCACAGACCTTTAGAGTCTGGTCCATCTCTAATGCACAGACCTTCAGAGTCTGGTCCATCTCTAATGCATAGACCTTCAGAGTCTGGTCCATCTCTAATGCACAGACCTTCAGAGTCTGGTCTATCTCAAATGCACAGACCTTCAGAATCTGGTCCATCTCTAATGCACAGACCATCAGAGTCTGGTCCATCTCTAATGCACAGACCTTCAGAGTCTGGTCCATCTCTAATGCACAGACCTTCAGAGTCTGGTCCATCTCTAAATGCACAAACTCTCAGAGTTTGGTCCATCTCTAATGCACAGACCTTCAGAGTCTGGTCCATCTCTAAATGCACATACCTTCAGAGTCTGGTCCATCTCTAATGCACAGACCTTCAAAGTTTGGTCCATCTCTAAATGCACAAACTCTCAGAGTTTGGCCTATCTCTAATGCACAGACCTTCAGAGTCTGGTCCATCTCTAAATGCACAGACCTTCAGAGTCTGGTCCATCTCTAATGCATAGACCTTCAGAGTCTGGTCCATCTCTAAATGTACAGACCTTTAGAGTCTGGTCCATCTCTAATGCACAGACCTTCAGAGTCTGGTCCATCTCTAATTGCACAAACCTTCAGAGTCTGGTCCATCTTTTAAAAAGTACAGACCTCACAATTTGGTCCAGCAAGTATCCAGACCTGATGACTGAGTCCGTTTAAAGGCATCAAGTTCTGATATCTACAACTACTTTCCAACTATTATTATTTACACAAGTATCCTAGATCGGCAGATCCTCAGAGCTATTTCTTAGATTACTTGGTTTATGTACTACCAAGCAATAACACTACATTGCCTTAGCATCTACAGCAGCTCAGAGTACTTCAATTCAAATCACAAATGTTATGTTTCTTTGGTCTACTCCCAGAACATACAGACAGAACTATTGGTGAAAAGTAGTTATCAGTAGTGCTCGGAAAGGTGTTTCAACTCCAAAAGAACACATCCAATCAAAAGGTACATCAGATTTTAAGAAAAGGGATCCAATTTTATTGATAATCCATAAAGGTTACATCGGTACAAGAAGACTAGAAAAAGAAAAAAAAAATACACAGAAGCTACGACAATTTCAGGCAAGACGTTGTTTTGTTCCACAACAGCATGGTTATCTTCCTCGAATCTTTCTGGTACAGGGGAAAGGGTTCAAAGTCCCACACCACCATTACCACCGTCACCGGCTTCCATTTGAAAGGAAGGAACCCTGAACCCCAATCTGCATCATACCTAGGCCATTTCATCATCACTGTTACTAGTATCAATACCAACGGAGGATGAGGGCTCTGGGTCTCAAGAAACCTCCATTCTCCACCTTCGTTTTCCTCAAATTTGACACGACACCCAAGCCGGCTTGGGTAAGGGTCTTTGCCAAGGCACAAAGGAGAGGAGGCATCCCACCTTCGTCTTCATCACTAATACTCCAGGCCTTGGTTGAATCAAGAAGGGTCCACCTCCAAATGAAGAGATCGCGATCGGATGCTAAGATGGACAAGAAGATCTTCACCTCCTTTAATCCTTCCTTGGAGACTGAATCAAAGGGAAGGATAATTCTCAGCCACAGTTTAATCATTCCCAACTCGGACTGAAAATCGTCAATCATCTCCGAACAAACAGCATCTTCTAAGGACATTTGATTCCCTCCGACGGGAAAACAGTTTGGAAGCAACAAGCAAAAGGATTAGGGCGCAACAACATGCCTCTCTCTCATATATATAGACCCTTGAAGTCCAAAATCCATCCATCTAAATCGTCGCAACTGATTAAGGGAAAGGTTGGCCTCAAAAACTCCAAAGACAACTGTATAATAAATGACGCATTAAACCATTCTCTCATAATACCAAGAGACAAGATGCAGAATTTCCACAAATGTACAGCCTTTGTCAAAGCGCTGAAGCTTCTAAAATGATGAAATAAACAGAGTCTAGTCCATTTTTAATATACAGGCCTCCTATCCTATATACAGACCTTCCAGTCTTATCTATTCCTTGACGGGACACGTGTATAACAAAAGACCAACAGCTCCGATGTATCCCAGTCCTAGTCTTGGAGACTTAGAAACAGAAGTTTCAATCATCAGAGTGATGGTCACAAGCCACCTGGTTATTTTTACAAGTCTTTGGTTCAGGAACAATCTGCTTCCTGAATTCTTCAAAGTTTGCTTCCACTCTATGTGATACGAGATCAATATCGGATCCCTACTCATCTGATTATATTTGCTTTCTTATGTTATTATGATGAGACAGTCAGAGTTAATCTTCGATCACTATTTTATTACAAGTAATGAAGCTTGGAAGGCAACTGTTAACTATTAAAAAGCTAATCTAACATGCAATGGGTTCAGAGCAGCTATACTTGCAACAAAATTCATGAAAAGCAAGGACACAAGAAAGATCTAAAAAAAAAGACAATTTAATTGATAAATGTGACTTAGTACATTAAAGATTGGCTAAACAAAAGAAGGGGTGAAGTTGATAAAGCCTTAAGCCTTATCAGAAGGGCCAGGGTCCTCTGCCGAAAGAAGGTCGGTAGCCATGGCCTCTGTGCTCGAGGCAACGTCAGGAGAAACAGCTCTAGGAGCAACAATTGACGATACGTCAAAATTTGGAAACCTAGCAAGAAATCTAGATCGGAAGCTCTCAAAGTCGAACCGGATCAGTTTGTCACCTATCTTATCAACTTCCTCTCTCATTTCCGTCTCAGTCTCAGTCTTGGCATGATCGACTGCATCCTGAAGCTTCTGATCGAAGGAGTTTCGAAGGTCAAGCATCTCCCTTCGAAGCCCTTTCAGCCTGCCACGCATAAAGGTCCCTCTCGAACTCCAGAACAGCTAGGTTGTTGCCAGCCTCCTTCAGACTCTCCTCGGTAGCATGAGCCTTGGACTGAGCCGTCCCAAGCTCCAGCCTCACTTCATCCAGCTCGGCCTTCAACTTTTCATCCTCCTCAAAACTCAGAAGAGTCACCATCAGAGCAGCCTAAACTATGCATACTCTGCACAACACGAAGCAAACAGGCTAAGCCGAATGCAGGAACAAACAAAAGAAGGACAAGAAGACGCTTCAGAAGTTACCTTCATTTGGAGATTCATCATCTCATTCATCAGTTTTGCAGGGTTATCCCCCTTATACCGATGAGGGCCCTTAGACCAGATTTGGTCAAAGGCCTTCTTGGCAATCTAATAGTCCGGCTCATCAGATGGTTGGGAGGGAACAACAGACGCCTTCCCCTTCCCAGCTCGTTTGCTCGAAATAGAAGAGGCAAGGGGAACTACCGAGACCGGAACAGCAGGTTCGGCTTCCTTCTCAGCCTCCGCTGGAGTTGGTTCGGGAGAGCCAGAAATCAGCCTCCTCATTTTCACTTGAAGAGGAGGCTCGGGCTCAAGTTGGGAGGAAGCCTCCCCCATCGATTGTGCTTCTGCCTCTGACCACCTCGAAGTTAGCCTTTTTCTGAGCGCATCAATACGAGCGGCCATCAGATTCTCCGGAGTGACAATAACGGTATGAGCTCGGTCAAGAGTCGAAAGAAGCTCACGATACTAATCTTGGAGCTCGGTAGTAAATTCAGACTTCCTCTAAGCACTCCTGACTGCACATAAACTAGAAATGGCATTTCAATTCATCAGCTCGGAAGACATAACAAAGCTAAAACAACCTAAGGAAAATAAGCCTCACCCTTATGACCTGTGATACGAGGGAATGTCGAGACATGATCTTGGAAGTCTTCACGCTCCCATCCTCCTCCAATAAAGAAGTACCACTTCTTCCATGTTTTATTAGAAGAGGGTACAGAGGACAGAGGTTGGAACCCCTTCTCAAACGACATATAAAAAAGGCCCTCTGCCTTCATATACTTCATATCCATGTTACTACGGATCAGATCTACAGATACATCTACAATATTCTGGTGCCCTAACACTATAAACCCTAATAGATACCGCCAACTATTAAGGTTAAGGTCGGCAAGACAAAGTCTGAACCAACAAAAGAACTATCTAACTAAATCAGGCAATGGAAGCCTTAAACCCATCTCAAACCAGGCAAGATAAACATAGATCTCCTCAACTTCAACATCATGAGGACAATCTAGTGGGCCCGGTACCTTACAGGTAACATTTGGGGGAAAATCGAACTTCACCCTCCACTGGTCTAACAAGCTCTGGGTAACAGCACTCTCGCCCTCTTCTTTATAGGGAAGACCTGCCAGAGGTTTCCCCAGCCCTGTCTCAGGGTTCTATAAAGGCATCGACTATCCTAGTCTCAAGACTGTAGAGAGGCCCAACAGACCTCTCCCCAACATCCTCGGCGGTAAGGCCACCTACATTCTCTACATGAGACGGCATAGCCGTCTCCGAAGGGTTCCCAACGCCCTCACTAGTACTGGAAGATCCAGAAAGAGTAGACATTACTCTCAAATTAAAAGAGAAAAAAGGAAAGGAAGAGGAAGATTGGTTGAACCTGTTCTAAACCAGAGCCTCGGACAAACAATATTTCTTCAAACTTCAAGGTCACCCAACCCAACAATGGCAAAAAAATCTTCTGGCACAGTGAAAATGACGGGAAAAAGGTCACTTCAAATCTCTCCCTCTATTTATAAGTGCAGTATCAGAGTGGCCCACCAAGCCTAACCGCTAATGACGGTTAAGTACAATGATGGCTTTGAAAAACCCAACCATCGGCTGCGCAATAAATGACGCCCCAATAGTCGTCTTGAAAAATGAACAAATAAAACGTATGACGCTCCGAAATGACCTAGCCCTAGTTGCTCGTTGACATCGAACTAGGACTTGGGGGGGGGGAGTAACTGATATACCACAAAAGAGCAAGACCAATCATCACTCGACACGTATGTCTATAGTCCAGCTCGCGCTCGGCTAGCTCAGCTCATGTCCGGCTAGTTTAGCTCACGCTCGGCCAGTGGCTCGTAATCAGTCATTCAGGGCAGACCGAAAGATTGGAAGAGGCCGAGCACATGCCTCTAGAGCAGATACATATCTAAATAAAGCTCATGGGATTGATCACAGGACTCTAGAGCAACACTCTAGAGCTCATCACCGCCTTAACGGACTGCCGAGCAAGAAATAAGGAAACAGTCTTCAATAAGGAAACTGCTACATATGTTTATCTCTATTTTTGATACAATGTCCAACAAGGAAATTGTTATCTCCGATGATCAAATCCCTACTTTCATGGCTCCAAATCCTAATCAACTTAGGAAAGCCACAACCTATAAATTAAACACTAAAGGTATGCTTTACGTTCATGCTCATTCTTTGGCTTTCATTACAGTCTTTTCAATTCAGTTTATTTACTTAAGTATCGGAGCGACTACCGCCGGAGCCAATCCGGTGGCCCTCTGATCCCCCATTTTTGAGTGTTTTACAGGTCGCGGAGTCCAGATTTCTCATGAGCCGAAAAGTGCAGCATCAAATATGTATATAAATATATATAAAAATGATAAGAAAAGAAATATATATATATATATATATATATATAAAGGCATGACAACCTCATTTGGTTGAAAAGAAAGAAAGTAGCAGCAAACATTCTAAAAGCTGCTGATGGGAGGAACAGTAGGAGGAATGGTGGAACAGTGGTAGTGGTTGAGATTTTTACATATATATATATATATATATATATATATTAGGTGCAAGCAATAGTAATTCTCGAACCCTCTCTTGATATATATGTATATATACATGTACTGTGAGAGCTAGGGGTGTACCCAACAACTAGCTTAGATAGAGAGAGAGATAAAGAGAGAGAGAGAGAGAGAGAGTGAGAGAGTGACAACAACGACTGCCATTGAAGAAGCAAGGGAAAAAGCAAGGGAGGAACTCAATCTGCGGGAGATCTCGAGCAAGGATATGCAAGGAGGTGCCTGACGTATCTCGAGATTATCAGAGTATCTGTAAATGGAGATAAGCGTAATAGTCCGTGAGTAACTCGGAACTCTTGACTTGGTGTATATGTGCTGTATTATCTAGTTTCCTATACTATACTATTTTATAAATTGTACTATTTTAATGCATACTTTTTGTACTGCATTACATGTGGTATTATTCTATTTTGTCCTGTCTTTTGATATATTCTGTTCTAATTCTGTTCGGGTTTGTTTTATTCTATTATACGACGTTCGGAGTCTGTTCCGATTCTGTTTTGATATGTTGCGTCTTACTTTTAGGCCCACTATAGGATTAAGCGATTTGATTTATGCCAGAGCATGACCCAAATGGTAGAGGCCCTTACGAGTAGTCTGCTTATAGGCAACTAGGAAAGGCTCGTATGTATGATTGGCATTCGATTATGTTTCTGTCTCGCTTTATTCTGTCCTGTTCCGTTCTGACCTGATCCCAGAGGTTAGAGGCTCCACGAGTAGTCTACTTATGGGCAGCTGGGAGAGGTTCAAAAGCATTTGATGATATGCCTTTGACTGATTGATACTTAGTTCAGTTTAGTTCTGATCTGTTCTGTTGTGGCTCTGTTCTTATCTGTTCTGTTTTGTTATGTTTTGATCTGATCTGTTTGTTCTACTTGAGCTGCATTTGATCATGCATTTTATTTTATATCATATATATAAGAACTGGTTTTGAAGCCCTTGGCAGGAACCTAAGTTACTCACTGAGCTTATTTAAGCTCATTCTATTTATTTGACATTTTTTAGGATTTATCTCCATTGGATTAGAAGGCACAAAGATATGACACTAGTAGGCCGAGAGGCATTCCAAATAAGGATTTGATGGCACTATTTGTGTCACGACCCGAAACCCACCCTGTGCGGATTACCGGATCGCGACCACCGCCCTGAGACCCGAAGGCCTCGCGACAAGGCTCGCATCTGCAGCGGTATTGAACTAAATGTGCTACACATGATTGCGGAAGCGTGAAAAACTTTTTCTTTTCTTTTCTTATTTTTAAATTACGCACATATGTCCGGTACTGCCGCTCCATACATAACATACATGGTTACACATTCAGAGTATAACTAAAACTTAAAACTTTATAAACAATAAATGTTTAATTGCCCCGTGGGGCTTACACATAACAGGGTACTGTTTTACTAATAAAAACTCCATACTTAATGTTCGTAGTACTAGACAAAAACTACTTGAACATAGTCTTCCAAAATCAGCAGATTCATCATCGTCGTCCTCAAGTAGAGACTGCTGCTAATGACCTGAAAGGGGGGTTCGAACAAAGTCCGGGTAAGCTAATCTAAGCTTGTGAGCAATTCCAGTATTCGTCATGGAGTTTTCAATTAGCAGTGGTTTTGTACATAAAGTTGTAAAATAATCACCGCCAATTGTTCGTATACTTTGAATACAAAATATATGCATTCCTTAAAACAGATAGCTTTGAAACATTTAAAGTATTCAAGCTAAACTAATACTTCGTCAAATAGAGTATATAACTCAAAACATATGCATTTCATAAAACAGATAGCTTTGAAATATTTAAAGTATTCAAGCTAAACTCGTACCTCGTCAAATAGAGTATATAACTCAAAACACATGCATTTCAAATAGCTTGAAAACATTTAAGGTATCCAAGCGAAACTCGTACTTCATCAGATAAAGTATATAAACTTTAAAACACATAAATATGTATTTGAAAATGAGGGTAAAACCTTGCTTTCATTTCCAAATCACTTTGTCATCTTTTCTCTTTAATTAGGTGGAATCTGTTTCGAACCAGACTCCCATTTTACTGCCAATACTGTCGATCTCATTTGCTTGGGGGATTAGATTCTGCTACCGGGCATTTACTTGTTGAATCCCGAAGGATTTCAATCTTCATAGGGGGTGGTACTTAGTACCGTTTATCTTGTAAAGCATTTATCACATAACTTCTTCAATAGATACTTTCATGAGTATTTAAAACATGAAATGTATAATTTCTACAATAGGACTTCAAATACTTGTAATTATCAAATTCAGAATATTTAACATAATTTGGCATTTAAAACTTTAGACATGCTGAAATAAGTTTTAAGAAGACCATGATAGAAACCAATCACTGAGCATGTCATAATAGAGTTGATAACGATAAAACAATGTAAAACTGAATCATGTAAATACTGAATTTGAAACTTCAAATACTTCATAGTTGAACTTAAAACATTTTCAAATCCATGGAGTTAAATCTCCAATTCAAACACAGGGTTACTCACCTTGTACTTCTGGTTTTTGATCTATTTAGTCGCCTTTCCTTTGGCTTCCTTCAACCTGTGAAGCCATTCTTGCAGCGTTTCGGTGTCCTCCTGTTTCTTAATCTTTTTCGCTGCTAGTTGCTCCTTGGTTATAGTCTTGTAAATGAAGGGGTGAACGCAGACCACTTCATTTGTTTTGGCAATTCAGATATATTTCTGAACTACCTGGAGTTGTTTTTATAGCTTCTCCCAGAAAACTTTCTGTTTTGGATCATTTGCTATTTGAGCCCTTGTCATCATTGGGGGAACTTCTCGTTCTTGGTTCATTTTTGTGTCTATTTATTTCTCTGCTTAAAACACAGTTTAACGTGTCAGGAAAAACAGATTTCTACAATCATACTCTTCTGGTAGTTCCATTAACCTTAATGTAAAGTTATTTATTTGACATGTTTACGTGTCGTGTCTCTTCGTATTTCGTTTCTCGTACTTGCCTTAGTATTAGTACTTTGGCATTACTCTAATTTATAGTCGTCTGACAGATGCTATTCATCAAATTTTATGTCTTTTTATTTTAGACATTTCTTTAGGTCGAATAGACTCTACCATTGAGTCCGGAGTGTCGAAGAAAGTCGGTTTAGGCTTTCCTAACATTTAATTCGGACTGTTATATGTAAAAGGGCAAAATGGTCATTTTATCATTTTACGTGTCATATCTTTCTGTACGTCGTTTCGTAATTTGGACTCCATTTTTGAGTCCGGGATGTCAAAGAAAGTTAATTTAGACCTTCTCTGATTTCATTTTGGCTTTTAGGGGTACCAGGGGTATTTTGGTCATTTTATCCATTTACGTGTCTTTATTTTTTGGGACCTTATCTTGTGTCGTGGACCTCACCATTGGACTCAGAAGGTCCGAGATAGTAAGAATACACTAATAACTTGTAAATTTTGGTCAAGGTGTATTTTGGTCATTTACCCCTTATGTGACTTTATTTTTTGGGCTCCGTCTCGTAAAACGGACCCTACCATTAGTCTCAGAATATCCGAAATAGTAAGGATACACTGTTCATATGTTTAATTTGGACTTCATTTGCTCTATTTATGACCTAGGGGCAAAATAGTAATTTTACTTTATTTATTAAATAATTAAATCAATTATTTAATTATTTTTCCAGGGGCCTTATTGTATAAATTTTGCCCTCAGTTGGGCCTCAGTATAATTTTTCTGAAGCCCAGGGGTCAATCCGTAATAACTAAAAGTCTTGGTTTATTTCATTTTAAATAAAACAGAAAACCAGAGGGTTCAATTGAATCTTAAGTGAACCGGTCCGGTTCAGTTGCAAACTAACCGATCTATCCTGGTTTATTTACATGTGGCTGACATCATGATGACGTCAGCCCTAGCGTCCATTTATTTAAACTGACATTCAAAACGTTGTCGTCTTATTAATTCGGTGGCAAGCCTAGAGGCTGCCACCTGTCCGAGTCGACCCAGCCTTATTTAAAGGCCGAGTTGACCCGTCTTCTTCTTCCCCACGAGACCCGACTGAAAACCCTAATTCCGATTATCTTTTCTTCCTATTTCGTGCAGTTTGGATCCATGGATCCTCACTGTTTTGATTGCAAAATATTCCTAATGTACAAACGACCAACTTGGCATTAATTTGGGAGTTCAAAGTGAACTCGTTGCTTCGGTTTAAGAGGTGATAATCCGAACTATAATTTGGTCATACAGGCTCATTTTTTGTTCATTTTACATGAGGTTGGTCTTGTTTTGATCCTTAGTTCAAGGGGTTTCATTCCCCATTCGTAAAAGTGGGTTTGACATAGAGTTTAGAGGTTTGGGTTGTAAACCCGTAACCTGCAACTTGACATTTGAGGGTCGATTTTCGAGCTTCAAGATCGCGCACGTAGGTTTTTAACATGGTTGTAGCTTCTACTAGAGGTCTCTATACACCAAACAAAGTTTGGTTTCCATCGGGTCAGACCTGCTTTGAACATGGTCTCCCATAGCCGTAGCTTCTGGGTTCGGTATTTTGAGGTGTTTTTAAGCTTAGATTTCATGCTCGTTTTCATAGCCCATTTTCATGCTTAATACACGTCTAGATATACATTTAAGCATTATATATACAAATCATAACCTAATCTCTTAACATATGCAAAATATTCTAGAGAGAGAATTTTAAAAGTTTTCATGGGTTTACCTTTCACCACTGTTTTTCTCTTTCTTTCTTGCTCTGAATCTCTTCTTCTATCTCCTCAGTTCCTCCTTTTCTGATTTCTTTCGTATGAAGCAAAGCATGCTTTGCATGCCTTGCTTTTAAAGAGAGAACCGACCTCTCTCTCTCTCTTGTTCCCCCCCTCTCTCTCTCTCTCTCTCTCTCTCTCTCTCTCTCTTCTTTCTGATTTCATAGCCCTACATAGCCCTCACTTCTCATTAATTTTACTTTTTCTCTTTTCTACTTTGCATTAAATTTTACAAGATATTTATACATATAATATATACATATACACATATATACAAGACAACACACACACACACCATTCACACACTGTTCACACTTTTTCATATATATACTTGCATACATACATGCTTCCATATACATACATACATATTTCACTTTATACATATATATATATATATATTATTTAATTAATATATATAACATTCCTTTTCCTTAATTAATTAATAATTAAATTAATTAATTATTTTTGTTAATTCTCGTAATACGTGTCATATGACCCGGTATCCCGGGTCGGGATATTACAATTTGTGGAGACTTAGATTCTTGTGGACTGACTTAGGCTATTCAGGTGAGTGATATGATATGATTAAATTCATTGATATGCAATAGATGTAGTTGAGACATGGCTCATGATAATGGTACTCTAGAGTTATTAGATATCTGGTTATTGACGTGCTCTGTGGTATATAGATGAGTTGCATTCCCAAGATGAAAAAGTTTTAAATTTTGCTGCTCTGACCCTACATTTGGCATGCAATTTATCGTGAAGTTTAGAAGTTTACCTTCGGCATTGTCGGCATTGTCGGCAAAGAGTTGGTGTAGGGTGGCTAACTGGTCGCATTGTCGGCAAAGAGACTGGCAAGGTGGCTAACTGGCATCACATCTTCGGCATCCGTGTAGGTGCGGTGCGGGATGTGACATTGGTGATGACCCAATGTGATGGTCATAACTCGCAACCATTGATTAATGGCCAGAAGTAACCACGCAAAGGGAATGGGGACCAACGTCTACGCGATAACTCTCCACATAGAGTCGCCAATGGCGACAACACGTCAGTCTACCATATTAAAGGCAGTTGGAACATGACATTATCAACTCAATAGAGAGCCCACTCTCTAAGGAGATCTTAGAGAACTCACCCCCAAAGAAGTTTGTGTTTCCTAGGTTCAAGTACAACAACGAGACCACGGACCTATTAAACCACATATGTCACTTATAACAAGTGATGACCCTTTACGAATCGGAAGACTTCCTTCTGTGCAAAGTTTTTCCCTCTAGACTAAAAGGGATGGTGCTAAACTGGTACCATAATTTGCGCTAAGATCGATCCGCAATTTCGCTAGCCTATGTTGTTCCTTCTTAACACAATACTCAACTTGTCGAGAGATGAAAAAGGATGTGAAATACCTTTTCACCATGCGGATGAAGTAGAATGAGTTTCTCAGGGACTATGTGAAGATGTTTAAATAAGAAATGGGGAGCATCAACCGCTGTGACGACAAACTCGCCATATTCGCATTCAAAAGAAGAATGCTCTCCACACACCTTTGTTTTTTTACTCTTTAGTCAAAAAGAAGCTAGAAAACATGACTGAAGTCCTTATCCGAGCACAAAGATATTCACGTTCTAGGATAAGAAAAAAATTTGGCACGATTTACGAACAACTGTGCCAACCGAGAGAATAAAGACTAGATTGAAAGCAGCAAGGCTGTCGAACCTGGTCAGGGAAGAGAAAGAGAGAGGAACACCCTACCAAGAAAGTTTATACACCCTTCACTTTTTCGATCAACCAAATCTTACATCAAGTGAAAAACCAGCTCCGGGTTAGGAGACCTTCGCCTATAAAGAGCAACTCGTCAAGATAAGGGTCACCACACTAGAGACTGAAAGGCCCTATGGGAGCATATTGAAGAACTAATCTCCTAAGGGTATTTATATGAGTTCATCCAAAAGACTATTCGAGTATGACTGCCCTAGTGGCCGGATAGAGAAAAGCTAAAGAGAAACCCCTCGTGAGCTCTTAGAGAGAGAAACCCCTACATGCCTTAGAAAAAAATAGGGATAAAGATAGAAAGTCTCACCTCTAGAAAGAAACCCCTCGTGATCTTCGATGGAGGGGTAACATACTTGAGGGGCAATATGTCACCACTAGTAGTGGCTGGCCCAAGCAACTTGGTGACGGAGTTTCTAGTAATGGATGCGTCATTCTAGTACAATGTGATACTTGGAAGAACATGGATCTATTGAATAAGGGCAATACTTTCTGTCACGACCCGAAACCCACCCTATGCGGATCTCGTGTCGCGGGGCCGACCCGAAGGCCGTCCCTACTCTTTTTTTTTTTCCGTTCCAGTATCATAATACTATTATGCAATGTACTAAAAATTTTAACAGTAAACAGCGGAAGCCTTTATCAATTACAGTAATCCAGCGGAAGCCTTTTTAAATACATTAAACAGCGGAAGTCTTATTAAATACATGACATAGTTCTACATAATACAAAATGAGAACTAATCCGTAACCAGCACCCGGGGGTGGTGAATACATGGGAGAACTAACATAGACTGATCAGTACTTCAAAACGTTCCCCTACGCTCTCAGGCTCCTACTGGGGTCTTGCAGCGTCATCACCTGAAATGGGAGTAAGTGGGGTGGAATGAGCTATGAAGCTCAGCAAGTAAACCAGATCTCCGACACTGGTATCGATGATTATAAAGAACGTGAATCCATGAATAAAATATGATAGCCAATCATAAGAAAGGAGATGCTGTGATAGCCAATGAGAACAGTTGCCATGATGGCCAATAAGTAGTGGGGCACAATATACAGTCAGAAGTAATGAATAAGCAGTGATAAGAGTTTTCTCAACAATAACCTGTCACAATGAGAATACTGCCACAATAAATCGTTTACAATCAAACCAATGAACAATGTAAGGTAATCCATAAGAAACAGTAGTCCATAAGAAACAGTAATCCATAAGGTACAGTAGTCCATAAGGAACAGTAACCATTCAACAATATTTCCATAACAATAATCCAGTGGAGATGCTTATAATCTGTATTAGGGAATGGCAACCCCTCTGCGTAATTCGAGGCCCGGCATACCTCTCAGTTAAACTCACATCTTTTGCCACATGTCCGTTCACGGACTAGTTCGTCACAGAAGCATCGGATGGATATTGTGACTGAGCACAATTCCAGCATTTATAAACATAGCATGATCATTTGTGATTCCATAAGGAGTATGAAAATGGAATATCATATATACAGTAAAGCATAACAGTAAGCCTTTCAAGGCAGGGTTCATTTCAATAACAATAGTACAATAGTCAATTAATGTCCACAAGATAGAACAATATCGTACTGTGGATAACAATAACATGAAGTACTTTCAGGAGTACAAATTTGGCAGTAAAGAGAATAAACTTGGCTTTAGAAACACCACATGGAAGAGAAAGTGATCCACTTACCTCTATCGTGATTCTAACTCAGAAATCCGTGAAGGTACCCTTGCCTTTCGAGTTCCCTATATATCAGTGAGTACGTTTCAGAATAAATGCTATTCATCAAATTTTATACCTTTCTATCATAAGTATTTCAAATACTATTTTAGACTTTACCATTGTGTCCGGAATGCCGAAGAAAGTCGGTTTAGGCTTTCGCGGAATTCCATTTGGACTTTTGTACTAAAAAGGGCAAAATAGTCATTTTGCACTTTTGCGGTATTTTATCCTTCGGGGTTCCGTCTCGTAAAACGGACCCCACCATTGGACTCAGAACGTCCGAGATAATAGGTTTTAACTATTCATTTGTGTCGTTTGGACTTCGTTTGACCTCTTTTTGGAATAGGGGCATTATTGTAAAATTAATATTTAATTAATTTTTTATACTTGGGCAACAGTGTAATTTTCCAAACTATTTGGGGCCGGTTCACAATTACTAAAAGCTGCGGTCTGAACCAGTGGGTTCAGACCTAAAAACCCTAAACCGGTCAGTCCTTGCCCTGAACCAAACGGTTCACTTCATATGAAAAACCGGATTCCAATAACCTAATTTCCTATCCCTATCCAGGGTTCGGATAACCTCAAACCCATTTCCCATTTATTATCCGTGTAACCAAACATGCCCAAATCCATTTAATTTCAAACCCAAAACGACACAGCTTTACTTACCCTTTTTATAACCGGTCGGGTCCCGACCCGATTCAAACCCAGACCCGTTTCTTTTAACCCGGTAGACCCCCCGATTTTCCGATCATCTTCCCCAAGCTCCGGTGAGAGAACTTTAGGGTTCCGTCACCATCTCCGGTGACGGCAACCTAAATCCGATCATTTTCTCTCCCTTTTTCAATGCCATTCCATTCCTTTCCCTTCAAGGACCTCGACCCTAGCCTCGGCTTGCCCTAAAACCCTCCCCATCTTCACGAATAGGGAGTTATTTACCTCCGGCCGCTTCTCCGGCCGAGTCTTCCTTCTCTATTTCGTGACTGTTAAGTCACGGTTTTTACTCTATTTTTATCCTATATGTTTCCTGTGTAATAGAGGACCAATTTCTCATTATAAAAACCAAGTTTTAAACACAATTTCATGGAACCCGAGATTATTCCATCAACCTGCAACTCCATATTTCTCCACGGTTTCTACACCATTTAACTTAATTCTTTTTGCATTTAAAAGCTAATATCATGCTTATTAAGACCCTACCATTATATCTAAGCTTTATGCTTTAAATCGAAATAACAGTACTGAAATAAATTACCTGGGTTTCGGATTTTTTGAGCTTACTGTGACTCTCCCACCTTTCTGTTTCTGCTTCACCTTTCTCTCTTCTTCTTTCCTTCAGTTCCTAACTCTCTCTTTTCTTTTCTAACCTCCCATCACTCAAACCCGTGTATGTATACATACAACAACCGCCTCTTCTCTCTCTACATTATCTCTCTCTCTCTCTCTCTCTTGCAGTCATCCTTGACTGCAGAGAACTGCCCTTTTAACCCTAGCCACCCACGTACCTCATATACATATATATATTTACATATATACATATATCACTTACACACATCCACCACCTTTATCAAGGTCGGTTGGTGGGTTTCCCAAACACACACAAACACACAGTGATGCACACACACACACACAGTGATGCACACACCCACTGATTTTTGTTTTGGAAGCTTCCTTTCTTTTTTTCTTTCTTCATTTAATTTTATACACATAATACATTATATACATAATACATTTATATTACATATATATATACCTATACAATACATATTTTATACATATCATTACAATCATATATATACGTATAACGGTATTTTTAATCACGTACACATACACTAATATTCCATGAACTATGCATGTGTACGTACGTATGCATGCATGGGTTGCATGCATGCACGTTTTTCGAGGTAAGGTTCCGAGTTGCTCGGGCACCACCCGACACTGGCTTTACTAATCAAAACATTTATCTTTTGAATTTAGGTTCAGTTCCATAATTATTGTGACTTAAAGTTTAAGGCAGCTCAGGTTATGATATTCAGTCGACTTGCCTCGGTAATCGTGTCGTATCCCGGGTCGGGATATCACATTCTTACCTCCTTAAAAATAAGTTTGTCCGCAAACTTAACGATTCTTATTCCGGTGGTTCTTCTAACATCATGGCCTAACTGAGTTAGTCGTTTCACATTTGCTGAGAATCAAGTTTTACTGTCACATCAATTTTCGTAATATTCTTTCTATAATTCAAGTGTACCTCGAATCCTCACGTGAGTCCCAATTGTATTCTATGGTTTCTCTAGTCTGTATTTCATAAGTTCTGTACTTTAACATGATTCAATAATGATTCTGTTGACAATCAGTAAGCAATAAGTAAACGTTCAGTGTCTATATTCAGTTAGCAATATACGTAGAAAGTGACATAAAACATAATTTAATACAAGTAATCCTAAGGGTATCGTTTCCTTAAATTCTATCATCATCTTGTGAAAATTTGAGCAATTAATATGTCACGTAGAGTTCTATGTCTATGTTCAATCCAACAATATATATAGGGATGTAAATATTCAGTGGCAAGTGAAATGTGGGCAGGCTAAAGGAATACCTGCAACTCTAGAGGTTGTAGCCTGCATATCCTCTGGGAAAATAGAGAAAACCCGTCCTGCCTGCTGTTGGACATTTCCTTGTCCACTCCTCTGGGTTGGGGGTCTAGGTGCTGCTATTGCTAGTGTTGTTGGTCCAGCTGAGGCAATACTAGTCGTGGCCTGAGCATTCTGGGGACATAGTCTCGCAATATGCCCTTCCTTGCCACAATAGTAACAAGCATTGCTACCCTTAAGACACTGGCCTTTGTGAACCTTCTGGCAGCGAGTGCATTGGGTAGCGCTTTCTTTGGTATAGTCTGGTCTCCTCTGAATGGGCTCTGTGGTGTGGGATTCAGTCCCTGGTCTGATAAATGTAGGTCCTAGTCCAGAGGAAGAAGGCCCTTGCCCCCTACTCTGGTTACCTCCCTGTTTCTGGTTCCCTCGTCTCTTGGCGTACTCCTCACCACTCCTTTCTATAATACGGGCCGTTTCCACGACATCATCATAAGTAGTCAGTCGATGGGACACCAGTCTATCTTTAATAGCCCACTTCAGTCCTTCCTCAAATTTGCGAGCCTTCAAGTCCTCGGTACTGATAGCACCAGGGGCAAATCTAGCCAACTCAGTAAATCTGGCCTCGTATTGCTCCACTGTCATTGCCCCCTGTTGCAGTACCATGAACTCAGCAACTCTCCGGTTTCGTACTTCTTGTGAGAAGTACTTCTTATTGAAGATATCAGTAAATCGTTGCCAGTTCATGCCTGGCTCTTTATCTTCTTCTATCATCCACCATTTATGTGCCATACCTTTGAGCATGTAAGTGGCGTATGCCACTTTTTGGACCTCAGTGCATATTAGGATTTTAAAGATCCTGTTCATTTCCAATAACCACTCCTCAGCTATAGTGGCTCCTCCTGTACCGTCAAATGTCGGGGGTTTCATCTTCTGAAACCGCTCATACAAGTATGCAGTGTCTCGCTCATTTCCTTGACGATGCCCTACATTGTCGCCTGCGTTGACAGGCTGTTCCTGTGGTACTGGCTGTACTGGTTGGTTAGCACTAGCCTGAATCTGTGGTAGACTTTCAATGATAGTCCGCATCATTCTTTCTAGTTGTTCTAAACGATCCATAGGTAACGGACCTTGCCTCGTGTTTACCATGTCTGTAAGGGTAACCCGTGATGATAACCAATAAGATAACCAATAAGATAACCAATGAGATAACCAGTCAATGTGTAAGGCAATTAGTCGATGATTGTAAAATATAAAGTATCAGTCATACCTAACAGTCTTAACTCTAGTCCTATCTCCCATGACTCACAATCGAACCTATAGCTCTGATACCAAGCTGTCACGACCCGAAACCCACCCTATGCGGATCTCGTGTCGCGGGGCCGACCCGAAGGCCGTCCCTACTCTTTTTTTTTTTCCGTTCCAGTATCATAATACTATTATGCAATGTACTAAAAATTTTAACAGTAAACAGCGGAAGCCTTTATCAATTACAGTAATCCAGCGGAAGCCTTTTTAAATACATTAAACAGCGGAAGTCTTATTAAATACATGACATAGTTCTACATAATACAAAATGAGAACTAATCCGTAACCAGCACCCGGGGGTGGTGAATACATGGGAGAACTAACATAGACTGATCAGTACTTCAAAACGTTCCCCTACGCTCTCAGGCTCCTACTGGGGTCTTGCAGCGTCATCACCTGAAATGGGAGTAAGTGGGGTGGAATGAGCTATGAAGCTCAGCAAGTAAACCAGATCTCCGACACTGGTATCGATGATTATAAAGAACGTGAATCCATGAATAAAATATGATAGCCAATCATAAGAAAGGAGATGCTGTGATAGCCAATGAGAACAGTTGCCATGATGGCCAATAAGTAGTGGGGCACAATATACAGTCAGAAGTAATGAATAAGCAGTGATAAGAGTTTTCTCAACAATAACCTGTCACAATGAGAATACTGCCACAATAAATCGTTTACAATCAAACCAATGAACAATGTAAGGTAATCCATAAGAAACAGTAGTCCATAAGAAACAGTAATCCATAAGGTACAGTAGTCCATAAGGAACAGTAACCATTCAACAATATTTCCATAACAATAATCCAGTGGAGATGCTTATAATCTGTATTAGGGAATGGCAACCCCTCTGCGTAATTCGAGGCCCGGCATACCTCTCAGTTAAACTCACATCTTTTGCCACATGTCCGTTCACGGACTAGTTCGTCACAGAAGCATCGGATGGATATTGTGACTGAGCACAATTCCAGCATTTATAAACATAGCATGATCATTTGTGATTCCATAAGGAGTATGAAAATGGAATATCATATATACAGTAAAGCATAACAGTAAGCCTTTCAAGGCAGGGTTCATTTCAATAACAATAGTACAATAGTCAATTAATGTCCACAAGATAGAACAATATCGTACTGTGGATAACAATAACATGAAGTACTTTCAGGAGTACAAATTTGGCAGTAAAGAGAATAAACTTGGCTTTAGAAACACCACATGGAAGAGAAAGTGATCCACTTACCTCTATCGTGATTCTAACTCAGAAATCCGTGAAGGTACCCTTGCCTTTCGAGTTCCCTATATATCAGTGAGTACGTTTCAGAATAAATGCTATTCATCAAATTTTATACCTTTCTATCATAAGTATTTCAAATACTATTTTAGACTTTACCATTGTGTCCGGAATGCCGAAGAAAGTCGGTTTAGGCTTTCGCGGAATTCCATTTGGACTTTTGTACTAAAAAGGGCAAAATAGTCATTTTGCACTTTTGCGGTATTTTATCCTTCGGGGTTCCGTCTCGTAAAACGGACCCCACCATTGGACTCAGAACGTCCGAGATAATAGGTTTTAACTATTCATTTGTGTCGTTTGGACTTCGTTTGACCTCTTTTTGGAATAGGGGCATTATTGTAAAATTAATATTTAATTAATTTTTTATACTTGGGCAACAGTGTAATTTTCCAAACTATTTGGGGCCGGTTCACAATTACTAAAAGCTGCGGTCTGAACCAGTGGGTTCAGACCTAAAAACCCTAAACCGGTCAGTCCTTGCCCTGAACCAAACGGTTCACTTCATATGAAAAACCGGATTCCAATAACCTAATTTCCTATCCCTATCCAGGGTTCGGATAACCTCAAACCCATTTCCCATTTATTATCCGTGTAACCAAACATGCCCAAATCCATTTAATTTCAAACCCAAAACGACACAGCTTTACTTACCCTTTTTATAACCGGTCGGGTCCCGACCCGATTCAAACCCAGACCCGTTTCTTTTAACCCGGTAGACCCCCCGATTTTCCGATCATCTTCCCCAAGCTCCGGTGAGAGAACTTTAGGGTTCCGTCACCATCTCCGGTGACGGCAACCTAAATCCGATCATTTTCTCTCCCTTTTTCAATGCCATTCCATTCCTTTCCCTTCAAGGACCTCGACCCTAGCCTCGGCTTGCCCTAAAACCCTCCCCATCTTCACGAATAGGGAGTTATTTACCTCCGGCCGCTTCTCCGGCCGAGTCTTCCTTCTCTATTTCGTGACTGTTAAGTCACGGTTTTTACTCTATTTTTATCCTATATGTTTCCTGTGTAATAGAGGACCAATTTCTCATTATAAAAACCAAGTTTTAAACACAATTTCATGGAACCCGAGATTATTCCATCAACCTGCAACTCCATATTTCTCCACGGTTTCTACACCATTTAACTTAATTCTTTTTGCATTTAAAAGCTAATATCATGCTTATTAAGACCCTACCATTATATCTAAGCTTTATGCTTTAAATCGAAATAACAGTACTGAAATAAATTACCTGGGTTTCGGATTTTTTGAGCTTACTGTGACTCTCCCACCTTTCTGTTTCTGCTTCACCTTTCTCTCTTCTTCTTTCCTTCAGTTCCTAACTCTCTCTTTTCTTTTCTAACCTCCCATCACTCAAACCCGTGTATGTATACATACAACAACCGCCTCTTCTCTCTCTACATTATCTCTCTCTCTCTCTCTCTCTCTTGCAGTCATCCTTGACTGCAGAGAACTGCCCTTTTAACCCTAGCCACCCACGTACCTCATATACATATATATATTTACATATATACATATATCACTTACACACATCCACCACCTTTATCAAGGTCGGTTGGTGGGTTTCCCAAACACACACAAACACACAGTGATGCACACACACACACACAGTGATGCACACACCCACTGATTTTTGTTTTGGAAGCTTCCTTTCTTTTTTTCTTTCTTCATTTAATTTTATACACATAATACATTATATACATAATACATTTATATTACATATATATATACCTATACAATACATATTTTATACATATCATTACAATCATATATATACGTATAACGGTATTTTTAATCACGTACACATACACTAATATTCCATGAACTATGCATGTGTACGTACGTATGCATGCATGGGTTGCATGCATGCACGTTTTTCGAGGTAAGGTTCCGAGTTGCTCGGGCACCACCCGACACTGGCTTTACTAATCAAAACATTTATCTTTTGAATTTAGGTTCAGTTCCATAATTATTGTGACTTAAAGTTTAAGGCAGCTCAGGTTATGATATTCAGTCGACTTGCCTCGGTAATCGTGTCGTATCCCGGGTCGGGATATCACACTTTCAACCCTCCATTAGACTCTAACATTCTCTACCCCGGTAGAGAATGGAGGCCCATTCAAGAGCATGTCATCAAAAGAGACCAAATAACTTCTAGAAGCTGTGTGATCATTGGACAAAAAGAGTCTAAGAAAGGAGCACCAGTATCCACATTCACCCAAGAAATGAAGAGGGTGATAGAAACAGATTAGCAGCTACAAAATTGGGGTCTAGTTGTAACACCCTGTCCCAAACTGTAATTGATCGAGCCATGTAAACTCAAGCTAATAGAGCTTTCTGTTTTAATATTGAATAAAATTGACGGTTTGGAAAACTCAATAGTTTGGAAGTGCGGATAATGCTTGGGCGATACCCGAGCAAGCTATGAACGAATACAGAAAAAAAAAAAAGATAATAAAATAAAATAAAATAAAGTAGGGTAAAAAAATAAAAGGAAAATGAAATAGATAAAATAAAATAAAATAAAAATTATTATTGATATATGTATATATAGCCATATTTATACACATGTAATATATATGCACATGTATAGGTAGTGGGCCATATATATACATATATATATATATATGGTAGTTATATATATATATATTGTGATATATATATTGAAAGTGAGATAAGGAGAGGGGTTTGATTTGTGGATATGTGAGTTATATTTTAAACAAAAAAAAGAAGAAGACTAAGCGCATAAGGGATTTGGAAACGGAAAAGATTAGAAAAAAGGAGAAGGGATAGGCGCTGTCAAGGGGCAGAGAGTCACGGGTTAGAGAGAGAAGCGGAACGGGGGAGCGAGAAAGGGGGAAGCAGATACGCAAAAGAAAGAAGAACAAGTAAGGTGAAACCGAGAGAGAGAGATGTGGGGTGTCTCACAGCGGAACGACGACAGATCTGATGCACGAATGTCCTGGAGAAGCAGCAAGAGATGAGCTACGGTAACTGGGAACGACAGCGACGATGAAGACCGTTTGCGATGACGGTAAATAGGAACGACACTGACGACGAAGACGGCGATGCCGTGTGAGTGGATGAAGGCTGCTTACGATGACGGTGGAACGAATTGAAATGGAGATTCCCAACTGCTGTTAGTGTGTGGTGACGATCTCCAGAGAGCTTTGCGGTAAAATTGAAGAAGTAGTTCCTCATTGACTTGCAGCTTAAACTGCGCCTCAACACTCAATCCCACCGAGGTTTCTTCAATGGAGACCCGATTCAGATCTGGGTTCGCCGAATGTATCGTGAGTCGAACAATCTGTCCTTCTGTGATTCATTCTTGGAAGAGTTCCTACGGTTTTTTTTCTTGTGTGGCCGCTGTTGCCAGCAAAATGGTAAGATTGCGGGGCGACATGTACATATGAAATTTGCGGTAGTGAAATTAGCTTTGACGTTTGGGGTCGTTATTGAGGATCTGAGCCATCACGATTCCTCCAAGGTCTTGGATCGAGCTGCAAATACTCATCAGGTTTGATAGATTATGCTATGTTTTATTGTGGATTTTGGTGGATCATCTGCTCTTCGGCTCATACAACACTTCAGTTGTGCTCCATCTTTTGTGGTTGTTTTTTTGTTCTGTTATAAGACGGATATGCAGAAGAGTGGGAGTATTTCCAAGAATACTTCTTTGAGATTGATACCCCAACAGTCTCTTCGCCGCTTGGGCTTGTGTTTTCAAATAGCGACTGGACAGCACTCCATTGGTCTGGACGTGGTCGTTCAATTAAAGTTTTCCATGGCATGGTGGAACCAATATTTAAGCTTGCAGGGTTTAAGATGGAGGCAGTCAAAACAACATCTGCTGGTCATGCTAAAAATCTTGCTTCTAATGTTGACTTCAGCTCATGCCCAGATGGAATTATATGTGTTGGAGGTGATGGGATCGTTAATGAGGTCTTGAATGGTCTACTTAGTGGAGACAATCAGAAAGAAGCAATCTCAATTCCAATTGGAATAATTCTTGCTAGTTTAGATAATTCTTTAGTTGGACTGTTCTAGGAGTTAGAGATCCAATTTCTGCTGAAATCGCTATAGTGAAGGGTTGGGGGATTCGAGTATTCATTTTCAAAAATTGGATTGAAACATGGGGAAGAACCAAAGGTTAATGATCTTTCTCATTATGTTGGATTATTCAGCTTTGATGGCAAAACCAAGGGAACCACCGTGCCACCGAGGCACGTGTGGCCAAGTTCTAACTAAAATGATATATATGATTAATTAATTTAATTAATTTAGTAAATTATTGAGATATTTTTTGATGTCCAAATAAAATAAATGAATAGCATTTTCTTTATGTCTCGGATATTCTAAGGTCAATGGTAGGATCTGTTTCATGAGACGGAGTTCCAAAAAAATAAAATACCCGTAGAAATATCAAATGACCAAAATGCCCTGAGTCGAATGTGAGTCAAACAGACTCCGATTAAAATAGATGGATAGTGAATCTTTATTATTCAAACATTCCGAACTTAGGGGTAGAGTCTAAACTAGTAAAAGAGACACTTATAATAATGAGGCATAATATTTTATGAATAGCATTAAAATTGAGACATGTCTACTGAATGATAGGGAACTCAAAGGGAAAAAGAAAAGTGACGGGATACTGCGGTAGATCACACGGATTAAATATAAGTGAATTCTTATCTCTTATACGTGATTTTTCAAGCCACATCATTTCTATTATTGCCAAAACTTTGTACTCATGTATATATCCACTGTTATTGTTTCCTACCATGGATATTGTTCTATTTGGTGGATGCCTATTGATTGATATCTCATGACTCGATTCATTATACGGATGCCTATCATTGTATGTTTATGTCATGTTATTCCATACCTTATACACTAATAGAATTTTGATTTATAATTGACTGTTGGATTTGTGCTCAGTCACAATATCCATTCGATTTCTTCTAAATTGGCAGGACCTTACAGGTCGAGACTGTGAATGGACAAATGGTGATGAAGGTATTTTTATCGATTGACTGGACCTAAGAGCCGATTGACGGGACTTATAGGGTTGAATCCGTGATTGGACATCTAGTGATAGGGGTGTTCTTACATATGGAGTTATGAGGGTATTTTAGGTGCATTGAAATGTTGACTGTTCACTCATTAATTGGACTTAACTGTGACCATTTTATTATGGCAGTGTTCGTGTTGATTGTGATCATTAAGTTGTCTATATCTACTGCTATACTGCTTGCTCATAATTGTTATTGTGCGTTATTATTCATTGGCCATTAATGTATTTTCCTGTTAACTGCTACCGTTGTCATGACTAGCTATCATGTTATCTTGGAATTCATATTTTCCTATATAATACCTAACTCGTATTTGAGATAGGTTTTTACTTACTGAGCTTTGTTAGCTCATCCCATTCATTATATTTTTTAGGTGAGAATGCTACAGAACCATAGTAAGAGGTCAAGAGCGTAAGAGGACAATTGAGGAGCACAATAGAATGACATAGTCTCTCCCATGTACTCACTACCTAAGAGTGGTTAATGTTTAGTTTATTGTCAGTTTTACTTTCAGTCTTTGAACAATATTTGTAATAAGGCTTCCACATTTAAATGTTATGTTTACGTGATTTACTGTTATCATTGATACAAAGAATAAAAAAAGTAAGGACGACCATTGAGTTGGTCCTGCGACATGAGATCCGCATAGGGTGGGTTTCGGGTCATGACAGCTTGGTATCAGAGCAGAGTCTTAGGTTCTAGTGAGTCATGGGAGACGGGATCGAGTCATGGGAGACAAGATTAGAGTACTAGAACGATTAAAGTTTAAGAGTCAGCCGATAGATAACACTGACATTATTAAGATAGACTATTATATGAACACTTACTGTTATTTTACGTTTACATTAATGTATTGATTTATAGTTTTCACATTTACTGCTAAGTTGAATTTAGAAATAGAACCTTTAGGCTACATGTTAACTGTTTCAATACCATCAAGAGATTTGTTATTAATGAATACTATATACCGAGGGGAAAGACTATATGTTATGATGGACATCAGTGATTCTTGAACAAGTGGGATGATTAAATAAATAGTGACCTTTAAGGAAGAGTAGTATGGTTAAAGATAAGTGATGAGGATTCTTGAGGAATAACATTGAAAATATTTAAGGAGATTTCGATAAATGTTATGGATAAATAAGACACTAAACCTCAAGAAAGCCCATCAAAAGAAGAAGTGGAGCTAGTCCAACTAGATTTGTCAAAACTAGAAAGAATAGCTCGAATTAGGACAAAACTCAACCATACAAAAAGAGACAGCTTCATCCAGTTCTTTTGGGAAAATCAGGATGTATTTTCCTAGTCCGCCCAGGATATTCCAGGAATTGACCCCTGAGTTTTTTGCCATAGGCTGTTTCTAGACCCAAATAGAAAGGCAAGTTTGCCAAAAGAAAAGGTCTTTCGCTCCCAAGCGAAATCAAGCCATTAAAGAAGATGCTCAAAGTAGGATTCATCAGGGAGGTGAAATTTCTAAACTAGCTAAAAAATGGGGTAGTTATACTAAAGAAGAATAGAAAATGGAGAGTCTGTGTAGATTTTACAAACCTTAACAAAGTTTGCCCAAAGGACAGTTATCCACTACCAAAGATTAATCAAATGGTGGATGCAACCTCATGACATGAACTCCTCAATTTTATAGACGCTTATTCAAGATATCACCAAATCTTCATGCACGAGCTTGACCACGAAAAAACTTCCTTCATCAAAGAACACGACATCTTCTACTACTGAGTAATGCCATTTGGGTTTGAAAAATGTTAGGACCATTTAACAAAGATTGGTCAACATGGTCTTACAGGACCAAATCAGAAAGACAATGGAAATGTGGGCGTTAACACTAGAAAAAATTATTTTTGTGGATTAAAGGGATCCCGGCTACTTCCTTCCCTAAAGGTGGGAAAGAATGCCTCTTATGGGAAAGATAGAAAATGAGGAGTCGCCAGCTTATTTTTGGACAAGAAACAAGTAAACCCGTTACAACAGAATGTAAATAAAAGGAAATTGAAAAAGGAATGAAATAATTGATTACATCACTTTATCTCCTAATTACATTCTAAAGATCTCTTGACATGGATCAAATAAAATAAAGCACTGAAATTACGAAACCAAATAAAATATAGATCTGGGGGCTAAGGTATGGAATGGGAAGGTGTTAGGCACCCACCCTGCCCAATCTGAATGGTTCAACCTTAAATACTCACTTGTAAGGCTATTTCATCATGGAAAAAAGGAAAAGAGAGATGTAAGTCTAAAAAAGTTAGATAACAAAGAATATTGCATAAAGAAATAAAGTAAACAGAAAAGACAGAAAGAAGATTTGACTTGAGCCAGAAAGCTTCCTACGTATCCGTTTAGAAAATGGAATAAGAGTCATATTGTTATCTGGTTTACCCTCTTTATCAAGAGTGATAAAAGAGGCGAGATCAACTGAATAAAAGAAAACTGTTAAGGGTTTGAGATACGTACCTTACTCAGTCGTGCAGCACTTCGACTATGAAAGTCTGATTCAGAGGCTTCAATCGGGTAGATCTCTGGCTTATTCTTCAGTTCAAACAGTGTCGCTTCGGCCTACTTCTTGAAGGGAGACCATCACTTCGGCAAGGCTTTAACCTTAGGAGATGGAGAGTTCTTGTAAAGAGCACTCTAGAACTATTAATAGCATAAGGTTATGGAAATTGTGTGTTTAAAACTGATGGCTAGAGGACTCTATTTATAGACAAAATATAGAGATTTGATCTAAGGGCCTAAGATGAAACTCTTGAATGAATGGCTAGGATCATGTCTTGAGTGATAATTATCTAATTAAATAAATAAAAAAATCAAATAATTATCTTAAGGACTAATTATCCTAATTAAATGAAATAATAATTCATTATGACAATACAAGAATTGATAGAATTAGTGTCTACATGCAAGAGCCAATGAGATAAAAAAGAAATATAATTTAATAAGAAAACGAAATTTAAAATAAAAACATCTAGGTTCAATGTATCTCATTTTAAGGAAATATCAAGTAACCAGATTTATGAAAACTCTAGAAATGAAAAGTCCTAATAATGTCTAAACAAACTACTATCGCTCAAGATTACTAAATTGCCCCTAATTCAGTGGAGAATCTCTAGATTACCACAAGGTAGGTGAAATGACCAAATTACCCTTAACTTATCACCAAAAGGCTAAAATTACCAAATTACCCTTAAATGGGTATGTCACGACCCGAAATCCACCCTATGCCGACCTCGTATCGCGACCGCCACCCTTCGACCCAAGGGCCTTAGGGCAAGGCTCACATAAGCAACGGTATCGGACGACAGTGCGGCTTGTGTTTGCGGAAGCGTGAAAAACTTTTTTTTTTTCTTCTTTTCTTTTCTCATTTTAAATCTTTCGCACAACCACTTGGTACTGCCGCTCTTCATAATGGTACACATGATTATACATTCAGAGCATAATTAAAACTTAAAGGCTTTATAATTAATACATGTTTAACTGCCCCATGGGCTTAATACATAACAATTCACTACTTCCTAATACAAAAGTTACTACTAAAAATCCATAGCATTCCACAAAAGAAACTACTTTAAACAATCCCTCCAAAAGAAAGCGGCTAGGTTCATCATCATCGTCATTAATATTAGGACTGCCGTCGATCACCTGAAAGGGAGGGCGGATAAAAATTCGGGTAAGCTAAACTAAGCTTGTGAGTAATTCCAACATTCGTCATGATGTTTCAATTGGCAGTGGTTTAGCACACGAAAGTTTATAAAATACTCACCACCAATTGCTCATATTATTTGAACACAGAATTTATGCATTCTTTAAAACAGATAGCTTTGAAACATTTAGAGTATTCAAGCTAAACATGTACTTCTTCAAATAAAGTATATGAACTTTAAAACACGTAGATATGCATAGGAAAATGAGAGTAAAACTTGCTTTCATTTTCACACGTATCATCTTATCACTTTCGTTAGTAGAATCCGTTTCAAACCGAACTCCAGTCTTACTACAATGGAGATATCTCATGCTTGGGAGATTAGATCCTGCTACTTGACATTTTACGTGTCATAGTTGAATTTCAAAGAAACTTAACGTCGCATGTAGTTCTTATGCACGAGTTATCTTGCATTATCAGTGTCAACAAGAGGTATAAAACACTTACAAATAGATGTTATTTAAAAGTATTAAATCATGGCCTCCCTGTAGTTGCATTTTTAAAACATATAACATATAACTTTTTCAATAGAACTTCAAATATTTGGAATAAGCAAATTCCACACATTTAAAGAATTTGGCATTTTACTTAGACGTGCTAAAATATTTTTAAGGAAAACTGTAGTAGAAACTATTCACTAAGCATGTCACAATAGAGTTTATAAGAACAGAATAATTTAAAACAAGAATCATGTAATACTGAATTTGATATTCAAAGCTTCAGATATTTTGAACTTAAAACTTCTTCAAATCTATGGAGTTAAATCTCCACTTCAAATGCAAGGTTACTTACCTTACACTTCCGGTTGGCTCTACTGGGGTGCCTTCCCTTTGCCTTTCCTTGACCTATCATAATTTATGAAGAATCTCATAAATCTCATATATACTAATCAACTCATGATCTTACCCATGTCTAGACTGTGCAAGACTAAATTCTTAAAATCAGTCTAACCTATAGTTGTATTATAGTCTAGTCATTTATGTATTTAATGATAATAAATATTACCTGCGGCGCATTTCAGCTAGGGTTTCATTATTTTCCCGCTTTTCCTCTTCCTCTTTAAGTTTTTCCTCAACACGTCTCCATTTTGCTGTTTCTAGTGTGGCTCGGGTCATTGGGACTGAAGGGGTTTTGTAAATGAAGGGTCTGACCGAGACGACTTCTGTCACGACCCGAAACCCACCCCGTGCGGATCACCGGATCGCGACCGCCGCCCCGAGACCCGAAGGCCCCGAGACAAGGCTCGCATATGCAGCGGTATCGAATAGATGTGCAACATGCGTTTTGCGGAAGCGTGAAAAACTTTTTCTTTTCTTTTCTCATTTTTAAATTATGCACATCCGTCCGGTACTGCCGCTCCATACATAGCATACATGGTTACACATTCAGAGTATAATGAAAACTTAAAGACTTCATACATTCATACAATACATATTCGATTGCCCTGAGGGCTTAATACATATTCTTACATTGTCTACTAATACAAAATGTACTACTAGAGTTCATAGGTTTCTTCAAAAGAAACTACTTAAACATATCCTTCCAAAAACAGCTAGACTCATCGTTGTCGTCCTTAAGACCCTGTCTGCTGCATCACCTAAAAGGGGAGTCCGAACAAAGTCCGGGTAAGCTAATCTAAGCTTGTGAACAATTCCAGTATTCGTCATGGGGTTTTCAATTAGCAGTGGTTTAGTACATAAGAGCTTGTAAAATAGTCACCGCCAATTGTTCGTATACTTTGAATACAGAATATATGCATTCCTTAAAACATGTAGCTTTGAAACATTTAAAGTATTCAAGCTAAACTTATACATATGAACTTTAAAACATGTAACATATCATGTATTTCTTAAATAGAGTATATAAAACTCAAACATATGCATATTGAAAATGAGAGTAAAAACCTGCTTCCATTTTCAAATCATTTGTCATCTTATCACTTCCGTTAGTGGAATCCGTTTCGAACCGGACTCCCATTTTACTTATAAATGGAGATATCTCATTTGCCTGGGGGATTAGATCCTGCTACCGGGCATTTTACAGGGCAATTGAGTTTCGTAAAACCCAAAATCCTGCCTATTTTACAGGGCAACTGAAAACTCAGAATCCTGTCTAAGTGCTTATGCACCATTCATCTTGCATTAAAAATACATTTAACATATGAGTATATCAAATAGATATTTCTTGTGAGTATTTTAAAACATAACATTCATAACCTCGTGATAAACATTCGTATACTTGAAATAAGCAAATTCAGAATATTTAACAATAATCACATTTTAACTAGACATGCTGAAAAGTATTTGAAGGAAAAACTGTTGAAGAAACTAATCACTCAGCATGTCACAATAGGGTAAAAAAAACAGAACAATTAAAAACTGAATCATGTAAACACTGAATTTGAAATTTCAAACATTTCATATCTTTGCATTTAAAACCCTTTTTAAATCTATGGAGTTAAATCTCCACTTCAAACACAGGGTTACTCACCTTGTACTTCTGGTCCTGCTCTATTTGGGCGCCTTTCCCTTGGCTTTCCTTAACCTTTGAAGCCATTCTTGCAGCGTTTCCGTATCTTCTTGTTTCTTAATTTTTTTCGCTGCTAATTGCTCCTTGGTTATAGTCTTGTAAATGAAGGGGTTAATACTGGCCACTTCATTGGTTTTGGAAATTCGAATACGATTCTGAATCACTTGTAGTTGCCTTTCCAGCTGCTCCCGGAAAGCTCGCTGTTTTGGGTCATTTGCTAATTGGGCCCTTGTCATCATAGGAGGGACTTCTCGTTCTTGGCTCATTTTTGTGTCTATTAAATTCTCTGTTTAAAACACAATTTAACGTGTCAAGAAAACAGATTTCTACAATCATATTCTTCTGGGAGTTCCATTAACTTTAATTTAAAGTTATTTATTTGACATGTTTACGTGTCGTGTCTTTTCGTATTTCATTTCTCGTACTTGCCTCAGTTTAGTTCTTTGGCAATATTTTAGTTTATAGTCATCTAACAGATGCTATTCATCAAATTTTATGTCTTTTTATTTTAGACATTTCTTTTGGTCGAATAGACTCTACCATTGAGCCCGGAGTGTCGAAGAAAGTCGGTTTAGGCTTTCCAAGAATTTAATTTGGGCTTTTGCATATAAAAGGGCAAAATGGACATTTATCGTTTTTACGTGTCATATTTTTCTGTACTTCGTTTCATAGTTTGGACTCCATTTTTGAGTCCGGGATGTCAAAGAAAGTTAATTTAGACCTTCCCTGATTTCATTTTGGCTTTAGAGGTACTAGGGGTATTTTGGTCTTTTTACCCCTTTACGTGTCTTTATTTTTCGGGACCTCATCTCGTGTTGTGGACCTCACCATTGGACTCAGAAGGTCCAAGATAGTAAGAATACACTAATAACTTGTTAAATTTTGGTCAAGGGGTATTTTAGTCATTTACCCCTTTGTGTATTTATTTTTCGGGATCCGTCTCGTAAAACGGACCCTACCATTGATCTCAGAATGTCTAAAGTAGTAAAATTATACTATTCATATGTTTAATTTGGACTTCGTTTGCTCTATTTATGCCACAAGGGCAAAATAGTAATTTAACCTCATTTATTAAATAATTAAATTAATTATTTAATTATTTTTTCAGGGGTCTAAATGCATAATTTTTCCCTCAGTTGGGCCTCAGTATAATTTCCCTCAACAGTTGGGGTCAATCCGTAAATAGGTAAAGTGTTGGTTTATTTATTTTTAAAATAAATTAGAAACCAAAGGGTTCGGTCCAGTTTTAAATGAACCAGTCCGGTTCAGTCATAAACCTACTGGTCTATCCGGTTTATTTACATGTGGCTGACGTCATGATGACATCAGCCCTAGCGTCCATTTACTTAACCGACATTCAAAACGTCGCCGTTCCAATTAATCGGTGGCAAGCCCAGAGGCTGCCACTTGTCCGAGTTGACTCGGCCTGATTTAAAAGCCGAGTTGACCCGCCTTCTTCTTCCCCACTTCGACCGACTGAAAACCCTAATTCCCGTTTATCTTTTCTTCCTATTTCGTGCAGTTTGGATCCATGGATCCTTACTGTTTTTGTCCCAAAATGTTCCTAAGGTTTATACAATTCGATTGGCATTCATTTTGGAGTTCAAAACCTCTTCGTATATTCGGTTTTAAACTCGATGATCCGAACTGTTATTTCGGTCGTTCATGCTTATTTCTTAACCAAATTTCATGGGATTTCGTTTGTTATGATCCCCTCTTCATGGGGATTCATATCTCGTTTTTAAATATCGATTTAAACTAAGTTTTAAAAGGGTTGGGGTGCAACCCGTAACCTGCAACTAGACATTTGAGGGTCGATTTTTGAGCTTCAAGGTCGCGTACGTAGGTTTTTAACATGCTTGTAGGGTCTACTAGAGGTCCTTATACACCAAACAAAGTTTGGTTTCCATCGGGTCAGACCTGCTATAAGCATGATCTTTAATGGAGGATGCTTCTGGGTTAGGTGTTTTTAAGTGTTTTAAAGCTTAAATTTCATGCTTATTACACTTCTAAACATATATATAACATATCCTACGTATATAAACAACTTAAAACAGTTCCTATCAATCAAACTTTTAGAGAGAAAAATGTAAAAATTGGAAACTTTACCTGTTTACACTTGATTTCTCTCTTGTTCTTCTTCCAATTCTCTCTTTATTCTCCTTACTTCTTCTTCTTTTGGTTTCTTTTGTAAGAAGAAAGCATGGTTTGCATGCTTGGCTATTTAAAGAGAAGGTGACCGACCCTTTCTCTCTCCTCCATTCTCTCTCTACAGTTCTCTCTCTCCTCATTCTAATTTCTAGCCTTACATAGCTCTCCCATCTCATAAATTTTACTTTTTCTTCTTTCAACTTTGCATTAAATTGATTCAAGATATTTATACATATAATATACACATATATATACATATATACATATATACAAGACACACACACACACACCAGCCGACACACACACACACATTCACACACTGTTCACACTTTTTCACTTTTTTTACCTTTACATATATCATTTAATTATTATATATATATATTTAATTAATATATATATATATATACATTTCTTATAATTAATTAATTAAATTAATAATTAATTAATTATATATATATAATTTCTTTTTCTCGAAATACGTGCCATGTGACCCGGTATCCCGGGTCGGGATATTACAACTTGATTTGTCTTGGCAATTCAGATATGCTTTTGGATCACTTTTGAGTTGCCATAGCAACTCGTCTATGAAACCCTGTTGCTTCTCATCCATTATACTCTACTTGTATTTTAGCCTAAAACACAATTTAGCGTGTTATTTCATTTTAAAATTATATTCTTCTGGTAGCTCCATTAACTTTAATTTAAATTTAATTACTTCACATGTTTACGTGTCATGTCTCCTCGTATTTCATTTCAAATATGTACCGTACTACTTAGTTTGGTACCTCGACAGTGTACTAATGTATAGTCACCTAACTTATGCTATTCATCAAATTTTATGTCTCTTTATTTTAAGTACTTATTTTGATCAAATAGACTCTACCATTGAATCCAGCACGTCGAAGAAAGTCAATTTAGGCTTTCGCGGAACTCTGTTTGGGTTTGGTAGTAGTAGGGGTATTTTGATCATTTAGCCTTTTTACTAGTCTTTAATTTTTTGGGACCTTGTCTGTCACGGCCCGGATTTTCGCGAACTCGGGGAGCGACTGAACGAAAGAAAAGGAATAAATAAATGACAATGAATTAAATTTAAATTAAATCTCCCGCATTATTCCTCAAGTTTTTCCCCCAAGATTAAAATTAAATGCTTGTCCCACTTAATGCTACAATCAATTTAAATCATGTTTAAAATTGGTCCTTAAAATAGTCTTAAAGTATCTCCAAAAATCCCCCTAAAGTGATGTCTCGGATGCTCCAAAAAGTCTTAGGACATGGTCAAAAAATAGTTAAATATCAGCTCAAGTTTGGTCCTAGTGGATGCCCAACTGTGGTCTTGAAATCTAGGTCACAACATGACCAAAACATGACCCACAAAGGTCCCTAAAACAGTCCCTAAATGGGCCCAAAAATTGGCCAAACTTGGCCCAAAATATTGGCTAAAAGGTGTCCCAAAAATAGTTCAAAAGGTGGCCAAACAAGAACGGAACAGCAGGTGGCAGCAGGGGGGCCATGCGCATGGGCAGTAGCAGGGGGGCCACGCATAAGGGCAGCAGCAGGTGCGCGCAGGGCGCACGGCACTCGGCGCAGGCGAGCGCGTGGGGCGCGGCGCAGGCTGCGGCAGGGGTTGGGGTAGCAGACTGTTCCAAAATCTGATTTTCTGCATTTTCACTGTTCATGGCTGCAACCCAAATGTTTTATTTTCTGATTTTTTTCCAAAGTTTTAAAGGCCACTTTTTCCCCATTTTCAGCCCAACTCCCAAGGACATTATCCTCCTAATTTGGACAGTTTTTCCAACCATTTAAATGGTGTTTTACACACTTATTTTTCACTTTATTTTCCAAAATTTTGGGCATAGTTTCCTTTATTTTTCCAAGGCTTTTCCACCTAATTTTCACAACATGTATGAATATAAATTCACCAACAACCCACCCTATACGGTGGCCACAAACCCATCCAACCAAAACATGCATTCTCCATATTCAACACATCCATGTAAATGTAATTAACTACAATCATTATACATTCATTTGATTCACAAGTTATGCATATTAAAATGGCCCAAGGCCTAAAGTTTACAACTTGTTTTAATACAAAACAAAATAAATTGGGCTTATGCCTATACATCCAAAAAGTGCCCCAAGGGCCAAATCTTCAATTTAGTCCATGTCTTCCCATCCTTCAAGACTTGAAGAAGTCTTAAGTACCCGATGTCTCATCTGAAATATATTGCCCACGAATGGGTTAGCTCAACTGCTGGTATGATAACTCACTAATACTAGCAACAAATTTAGGACGTGACATGTGCAAGTGTACATTCATTTCTACATGCCTCTCTAATCAATCCATACAAACTCTATATCACATTCATGAATTCATTAATATGATGTAATGAAATTATGCGTGACACACCCATGCAACTCTACGCCACACCCATGTCAACTCTATGCCACACCTATGTCTCGGTTTTACGGATCGCATCCGATGGTCCATCGAGTACCACACCTGTTTCACGGGCGCCCCCGTCGGGTCAATCAAGCACCGATACATGTCTCGCTTCACGGTCCGGACCCCGTTGGCATGCGAGTACCAAATGGCCAATTTTGGGTTTTTCACCATAGGATCTACACCCTCATAATGCATAGCACTTTGTGCTCAACTCACACCATGTGTCCAAGGAATTTCACCATGCCAACATGCTATGATTTCATCATGTAAATTCAGTGTGACAAATGATCAAACACATGGTGTGAATTTTTAAGTCGTGCCTTTAAACCCTACATGATTCATAACTTTAAATTTCCAACCATGCTTCACATAACATAGGTCATAACCACACACCTTAACACATTTTTCAAGCCACAATGTCACCATTTCACCAACCACAATGAATTTCACAAAATCACTAACATTCCACACAAGACTAAGACATTACACAACCAACTCCCTTCTAAGATGTCAAGTAAATATCATATAAATACACATCAAATATAGCAATCAATTACAAAGATAAGTCATTCTCATGGCAACAAAACATCAAATAAACCAAGGAATACATAAAGCCCCAAATTACTAACTCTAAGTCCTTCAAAGTAACAACTCTTAGATAACTTCCTAATATGAAATAAACATCTAAATCAATCAATCAACATGTAATAAGGCAGGAAAAACTAAATCTATTCCTAGCTTAGCAAGAAATCATACCTAAAATCATGTTTTTCTCAAACTGCGGTGGCTGTGTTTGCTGGATGGCTGAACTGTTTGGTGAAAATATAGTACTCGTGGAGACGAACAACTTTCCAGAAGAAAGCTTAGCCAAAATCCCCCTCGAAGTACGTGTTTTGGATGCTAGAAAGTTAAAAAAGTTAGGGCTTTTGTCTATTTTTCACCCTCGGACGAGAGCTCTCTGAATTTCAGAGTGTATATCTGTATATAATGGCCCCAAGTGTTCATTTTATAGTGGAGGACAAAGGGGCTAAGGGCAAATGACCATTTTGCCCTTAATGAGCCCCGTAGCCCGTTACTCTACAACTCATTTCTAAACGCTTCAATTTAAAATTTGGTTTTAACCAATGTTCATAAAATTATTTTAAATGAAAATTCTCAGAAGAAAGCATTTTCGTTTGAGGTCGGGATCATCCCTTTCCACCCGGGCCACCCGGATGCCCTTTTTGTCCAATTTTGAAATAATTTCCGTTTTGGCTCAAATTCGTACAGCGGTTACCTCACAACATTCTAAGCATATTTATCTTCTATGACACACTCCAAATATGCCTCTAAACATGTCAAACGGTGAACTGACGCATTTAGCTGCTCCACCAGCAAAACCGAGCATGCAAAATGTTCTACCGGCAAAACGAAAAATTTTTCCTCATTTTTCAGATCTCTACATCGTCTCATGACGTGGACCTCACCATTGGACTCAGGAGGTCCGAGATAGTAAGAATACACTAATGACTTGTTAATTTTGGACAACGGGCCATTTCGTCATTATTTATTTTAATTAACTAATTTATTTCTATTTAATATAATTTATGTATATTATATATTTATTTGTGGGATTAAAATCCCACAGGATTGTCTTGTCTTTATGGTTATCACAGTGCCATTCTTTGGTTCCTGGTTCGAATCCTCTCAGGTGTAGTGCACCTCTTTTTCTTTTTATTTCTTATTTCATTATATATAGATATATAAAATATATTTTTCATGCCACAGTTCTATACCACAGGACACGCGTGTCCAAGTGGATAGGGAAGGGCCTTGGGTTTGGTTGGCCTGGGTTCGAGTCGCTGCGGCTACAGCCCCCTTTATTTTTCTTAATTTCTTGAAACCAAACGGCGAACAGAGGTCTTATCTGTGGATAGGCCATCTTAACCGCGCTAAGGATATTAATTGGGCTTTATAAACGCATAACCAAACAGGTCAGTCAGGGTTTTAAAACCCTTAATTCAAAACGACTTCGCCTTACTTATGCGGTGGCCCTACTCTCGTCCTAACACGTGTCCGAGTCAACATGCTTAACTTGAATCGAGTTGGCGAGTTGACTCGTCGTCTTTTTCATCGACCTACCACTATTGCCCTAAATCCCGAACTCCATTTCTTTCAATTTTCATGAAGTTTGGCTCGATGGAACCCTACTGTTTTCAATCCAAAACATCTCTAAGGTATCAAGGACTGTTTTGGCATTCGTTTGAGGAACCAAACAGGTCTCATTAGCTCGGTTAAAGGTTTGATAATCAAACCTGCACTTCGGTCGTATATGCTCATTTTTGAACCAAATCTCATGAGGTTTGTTCTGTTGTGCCCTATTCTTCATGAGGCTCAATTCCTCATTCTCAAAAGTGGGTTTAACAGTGAGTTTATGAGGTTGGTTTTCAAACCCAAAACCTGCAACACATGTTTTCATGGTCATTACTTAAACTTTTTTATCACAGTCAGGTGTTTCTGAGGTGGTTGTAGGGTCTAGTGGGGGTCTCCATACACCAAACATGGTTTGGTAACCATCGGTTCAGACTTGCTACAAGCAAGGTCCTCCAATGGCTGCTCTTCATGGTCCGTCTATGTTAACCCCTTTTTGACTTTCTAAATTAAATTCTAATAGTTTTTAGTGTCGAAATTAACTCATGCATGCTATAAAAATCTTAAAACAGCTTGTATATATGCAAAACTTCTAGAGAGAGAAAATGTTGGGTTTTGATGTTTTTACCTCAAAGGTGGTATCCCTCTTCTCCTCCTTCTGATTTTCTCCCTTCTTCTTCTCAGAAACTCCTCTCTCTCTTTTCGTGTGACTGAATGGTGGTGTGGGCATGTGTATATAATTATGTATATATGTGTATATAACTTATACACATGATTATTACACCTCCTGGTTGCCACAACCACTAGATCACCTATTGCTTGCTATAACATCTCTAATGAGTGCCTCTTCATGTTACTGTTTTGGGGCAGGCCATCATCAGCCGTGTGTGTATATATATATATATATATTTATATATGTAGGTATATATATATATATATATAACAAGTATATTGTAATTATTTTATTTTATTTTTCTTGCTCATTCATTGTGTGTACATGTATACATTTCATGTGTATTTTGATGACACAATTAGTTGGTAGCCCAAGTGGTTTATTTTTGGGACTCAAGTGTATTGCCTATCTTGGTCAAGGGTTCAAAACCCATTGGCCTCAATTTGGTTTTAATTTGACTTTTGCATTATTTTTCTTAGTGTTCACTATTCTTAGTGTACTCGAACACCCGCGATTGCTTGCTTTTCGTACCCATGCATCGCAGTTAAACATAACAGTCCAATGATGTCCAATTTTATTTATGTCATATACCTGGTTTACAGTTCAGTTACATTTCATGGTTCGGTCCAATCCGTCAGGTACTGGCTATCTCAAGTCGGGGTATTACAGATTTGATACCCTTGTTTTGAACACAGATAACTTGTCCTCATTTAAGGTCCCTATTCATTGTTTGGTTTTCTAAAAATTAGAAAAAAAAAAAATAAGAAAACTACGGCCAGGGTTTTGAACTACTGACGTGTGCGTGGAACTTAACCCACATATGTAAACCACTGTGCCACTGAGGTACTTGGTTAAAATAAGATCTGAATAAATATATAATATAAAATTAAAAATTAAATTAATTTAAATTAGTAAATTATTTTCAGTGCCCTAATAAAATAAAAAGGGAGTGTAACCCAATATTTTTGGGTATTTCGGACTCAATGGCAGAGTTTGATTTGTGAGATTAAGTCTCGAAAAATTAAGACACGTAAAACAGTAAAATTATCATTTTACCCCTAATGATACCCAGGGCCAAATAAATATAAAAGGTAGCCCATCTTGACTATTTTGGACCATTGGACTCAACGGTAGAGTCCATTTCAGGAAACGAAGTACCGAAAAATATGACACATAAAAGCGTAAAATATGAAAATGCCCTTGGCTTAAAATCAACTATAGGTACGCAAATTTAGATTTGAAAAAGCCTAAACCAATTATCTTCAACACTTTGAACCTAACGGTAACATCATTTTAGAGAACATAAGACCCAGGAACAAACTAAAAAATGACGAATACGTCCTTAGGACTTAATAAAGTTACCAAAAGTATAAAAATGAAATTAATAAGCCCACATGAATGTTATAAGGGCCAACTAGACTCAAAATGGAGTCTGAATACATAAATCGTATATGGAGAAATATGGAATGTTAAAAAAGGTAAATTACCATAATGCCTTTGAAGGGTCAAATAAGTTATAAGGCATCAGATAACCCTAAATGGGGAAATTGAACACCCTTAATTGAATAAGACTAAATTCAAAAGAACTTAAAGCACTGCATAACAAAGTTTGGGATTAAAATGAATACTAATTTATTATTCCATGTATTTTTTATTCATGAGAAATTCAATTTGGTTTAATTCTTGGTCATCGAACAACCACTTATAGTGGCTGTTCCGAAGAGGATCGCTTTTTCGGCGACACCTAAAATTTTTATTTCATGAGGTTGACACTATTTTTGCCCTCACTTTTCTCCCATATGATTCTGAAACTACAAGGAACCTTTTCCCATTTCTTAAGCCCCACGAATTGATCAAAATCTTAATCACTCACAAAATCTCAACCGAACCTACAACTTGGTTGTTCTCCTTGGTCTCTTGACCATTTCAATTGATTTAAGTTGTAGAATGACCCAATTTCAGTGATCTTTTGGGCCATGTAGTTAGTTTCAAGCTTAAGTCAAGTTTGTACAAAAACACTATTTTTCACAAATTCGGGTTTTCAAGTTCTAGGGTTCCTTCCAAGTTTAACAAGGTCCTTTTCTTCAAATTTTCTTTCTTTTTCAATATCACATGCATGCATGCACTTAAACTCAATTAAACACTAGGTTTTTGCAAAGTTTTCTAGAGAGAGAAACTTGGAAAGGTTAGGGTTTTACGTTCAATGGTAGTCTCTCTCTCTCTCTCTCTCTCTCTCTCTCTCTCTCTCCTTCTTGTTTGATGTTGATCTTCTAGGCTCCTCAAGGGTGGAACAATGCTTGCATGCAACCTGTTCTCCTTCTTCTCTCTCTCTCTTCTGCTTCTGCTTCTTCTTCTTCTTCTTCTTTTCTCACTCTCTCTCTAACCATACACATAGATGCACACATACACTTCTGTTTCTTGTACGCATAGTGTACATATATATATATATATACATATATTTATATATTTAAATTAGTGCTGATGTGTTGCATGTATAGGGATTGGTTGTGATGGGTGGTGGGATGGGGTTTAATATTATATATATACATATCTTATGAGATATATAGCACAAAAGTGCTTGTAACCCAACTGGTTTACTTTTTGTGTATAAGTTTTTTTCCATAATTTTGGTCTTGGGATCAAACCTTTGGGCTAGCATTTTTTTGGCTTATTTCCAATCTTTTTCTCTTTATGCCTTGTTTGGCATTTAGCATATTTTATCTCATTCCTCTTTTTGCTTTATTTCCTATTTTTCTTCCCGTCTACTTGTAATTTTTTGTAGTCTTTATTATCTTGGTTTAATTTCCCATAATTTTCATTTTGCTTCGTGAAGTCTCTAATATTAAATTAGTGACTTAATTTTCGATAATCGGATCAGAGTGTTATAATACATGTTTCGAACCTCAACTCAATTTTCTCTTTCTTCAGTTACACTCTCTTTATATAGGTCTTTTTCGGGTTGCTGCAGTCCTTCAACTCCTCATCTTTTCTCCCTTTCAATAGTCATGCATGCAGATTTGGCTCTCCTTCCCTTCTTATATCCTTCTTCTTCTTCTCTTTCTCTCTTGAGATCTCTCTCTCTCTCTCTCTAGCCGAAATACACAATGGGGTTCTAAAATATACAGCACATGCACATACGCAGGTCTGGTTATTCAAGGGTACACTCAAGGTCTGAATGTACATTATGAGGGTTGTGCATGAAATATTATTGGGTAATTGTTTGGTCTACTAGGGTGAGGTCTTTTACTTTATATACTTGTCTTGGGGATATTATAGCACAAAAATGCTAGTAGCCCAATGGTAATTTTTTTGTAGCTCTTACTTGAGTTCTTGAGTTCAAGACTTGGCAAGTCTCTTCTTACTCTTTTTCTTCTTTTATTGTGTTGGTAAAGAATTCTATACTTTTATTTAATATTTTATTCATTCGGTATACTTAATTTGTATATTTCTTACTTACTTGATATATATTTTACATTCCTAAAGATTTCTCTTTTATGTAGTTACGCTAATTAGCATGATTAGTTATAATACTTGCTCAAACATTTAGGCTTAATATTTATAGTATTTCTTTATTAATTTCATTGTCGCTTTTTCATATCAATTTCTTCTATCTTAATTCACTCAAAAATTCTCATTGTGATATTATTGTCATGATCTAATTACACACTAATATTCTCTTAAAATTAACTAAGCACTGCCCCTAATTATATAGTAATTAGGTCAGAATGTTACACTGCCTTTTCCATATCTTCATTTCTTATTAATAGAATGCCTCCCGCGATTCTATCCAGTCACTCTCCTAGTGAACTAGTCTTTCATCATTAACCTGACTACTCTAGCTCAAGTTGTTTGGTTGTGCCTGCCTGCTATCCTTATCTTACACCTTATAATAAGAAAAAGCTGCAGCATACGACACTACTTCAGTGTATTTTTCCAAGGTATACACTCAGTTATAACGATCAGTTTTTCTATCATACCTCTACCAACATAATTTATTATCTTAAGACAAGTCCTCTCTGATGAACAGGTAATCCCATGTGTTACTTCAGCTTTATCATCTCATTCATTTCCCACCTATACAACTCAGGATTGGCCCTCTGTCTTACCTTCCTTATTGGGCCAACATCTTTTCACTCCAGACTCTTCTCTTTCTTTTGATTTCTCTTCCTTTCCTTTAGTGCCTTCTTTAGTACCCACCTTACATCCTCCCTTGGTATCTAAAATCTCCTCTTCCCACCCATCTGTAGTACCCTCTACCACCTTCATTATCCCACCAACACCTTCGGTAACAGCTTAGCTCTAATTTCTTCACAACTTGTAGTTCCTTCTGCACTTCTTGAATTTATCTTGTCCTCTGTACCTCAAGCAAATTCTTACCAACCTACCCTTTCAAATAACTCTCCTCCTTTATATATCTTTATCAATCACCCTCTTATTAATATTACCAAAAAGAAAGTGTTTCTTATTGCTTCTCCTTTGACTGAACCTACTTCTTTCACAATTTCAAATAAATACCCTAAATGGAGAGCAACAATGGCTAAGGAATTCACAGCCCTACATAAATAGGGCACTTGGTCTCTAGTACCTTTATACCTTCTAGAAAAAATAATATGGGGTATACAAGCTTAATGCTGATGGTTCCATCTCAATATATAAAGCCAGGATTGGTTGCCAAGGGCTTTCGCCAGGAGGCTGGTTTAGATTATGAAGAAACTCAGTCATGTGGTTAAGCACATCATAGTGAGATTGATCCTTACTCTTGCTACTCAATTTAATTGGAAATTACATCAATTAGATGTTAAAAATGCTTTTCTACATGGCTATCTCCTAAAGAAGAAGTGTTTGCAAGTTGCAAAAATTGATTTATGGCCTTAAACAGGGTCCTAAAGCCTAGTTTGCTAGGTTTCCTTTCCATATTCTTTCACCAATCAATCTCTCTTTATTATACATCAATCCAATTCTCTTACTCTTTTTTATCTTATATTTTGATGATATCATAGTCACAAGGAATGATCCTTCCTTTGTTCACACTCTCATCAATCAAATTACATAATGAGTTTGACATGGACTTAGGTCCATTGCATTACTTCTTAGGCCTTGAAATTTCTCAAACCCCCACTGGAATTTTTGTTACTCAGCAAGAGTATCTCAAGGATCTTCTTCACAAAGCACAGACGGTAGACTGCAAACCATGTTCCACTCCTTGCCTATCCTTGCCAGACTTAGCAAAACTAAAGGCATTCCTCTTCTAGATCCTACTCAATACAGAACCATAGTTGGAGACTTGCAGTACTTGAGCTTTACCAGGCCAGACATGTCTGCTAATGCATGCACGACCCAAAACTGATATACACTTCACTGCGGTTAAATAGATCCTTGGATACCTGAAGGGCAAATCTTCTCTTAGTCTACACTATCAACAAGGCTCTCTTGATCTTCATGCCTAACTGATACATTGGGGAGCCAAAAAGCACAATAGCTCGTTCTTCTAAAGAAGCTGACTACAAGGCCAAGGAAATTACTGGTGCAGTATTGACTTGGGTTCGAATGCTACTTTGTGACATTCATCTTTTTCTTTACAAAATCCCCACCATCTCTTGTGACAATATCTCTGCTCTAACATTAGCTTCCAACCCCATCTGTCATGCAAGCACAAAGCACATCGAAATTGATTACCATTTTATCCGAAAACACATGTAAACATAAAATAAGTAGCCCATTGACCTTTCCAGGGAAGACCAAATCGGTGACCTCTTTACCAAAGGCATCTCTACTGCCAGGTTTCTTAAACATTGTTCCAAAACGATGCTCACGGCTCCTCCCATCAGTTTGCGGGGGCTATTAGAGAAATGGAAGCTGCAGGTGCAAACAATTCGTCAATCCCTCAATAGAGCTAAATATCACCAGATACTAGAGCTAAATACTATTCCTGATCGTAAAATGTGAACACTTACTCCACAGTACAAAAAAAAAAGAATATATATATATATATATATATATATATATATATATATATACACAAAATTCATAAAATAAGTCAACTTCAGAAAAAATAACTCACACTGGTAGATTGTAAAGAGGCTCATAATCCTCAACTCGGTAAATAAATTGACCAACAAATAGCCAACTGATTCTTTTAGATACATCAGTTTCCAGATGGACAATAGATAAAAAGATTATTTGACACAATTGTGCACCCATTTGTACTTTTATTTACTCAACTAAAAAAATTAATACATCCGTAAAGACATTGCAGGCAGAAAACAAATTCACTAGGGGAAACAAATAATAGAAAGAAATAAAAGCCACAAAGAAGCGGTTTGATTCACAGGCTTCTAAGAAGGGGAAACACAAGGCAATTAGATATGGATTAACAGTTTAGGGAAAGGGAAATAATGACACTAACGAAGCCCATCTATGTGCATCACCTAGGAAGCATCTGTGTTACACCGTGACAACTACTTAATTGGGTAGAAGTCACAGAACGATTTACAAATTTATTGCCTTTATATGCCCGGGAGGATGTCTCCTGTGAACCACCACCACCCAAGCACTGAGGCACATGCACTCTATACACCCCTGGCTCTGTTAACAACTTCTCGTTGAGGTTAACCTCTTTGGAAAGCATCTCCACCACTTGCTTCATGGCAGGTCTTTGTTGAGAAGCTGCTTGGGTACAAAAGAGTGCAACCTTGATGAAGCGCATCACCTCATCTTCTGGATATTCAGTAAGTTCTGGGTCAACAATGTCTAGAAGCCTCCCTTGTTCTCTCAGCTTCCATGTCTGCAACATTCATATTTCAGTCGGAGCATATAAAGTGATACACAAGCATTTCGCTAGACTTCTTGGATAAAATCTGTCTACTAGAAATATTACGACAATCAAATCAGGGACCAATTTTCAGCTCTTTCTCAGACACAATTAAATTACAACAGGCAATCAATGAAGAGTGTATATAAAATTCCTACCCAACTCAACAAAACCTTATCGCAATTTAATCTCAGGATTAATGTTTATAAATGAATTGACAAAATTTTATGCAAGCTGTCAGCTACCTAAACAAGCTTCTTCCTGTTTTGCGGCTTTGGGATTTGCTATACAAGGACATGACGTTAAGCACAATGCAGGTGGAGCAATCTATAATCCCCACCGCACTGTCCCCCCCCCCCCCCCCCCCACCCCCCCAAAAAAAAAAAAAAAATCCCTTTTCGGTTTTTTTTTGCCTTATTAAGTAAGAAACATGTTTGGGGAACCTCGCCAGCCTAATGATTTTTTTTTTTCTTTTTTGAAGGTAAACTAATGATACAACTTTAACAGATATTGATATGTCCTATCTGCAAGCATTTCCAAATAACCTGAGGAAGGCCCATGGGAAAACACAAACAATGATACTGGGGAATAATCCAAATTTGATGTCGAAAGTCATCCAATGATATGGATTTTTGAGACCTTCATCTACAAAGTCACCAAGAAACGGTCACATTCTTCTCTTGATGTCAGTGATTAATATTTTGTAGGTCCTAGGATACAGTATGATGCTGATATGACATATTTATTGATTCTTAGATTCTTGAATCAACAATGTTCATTTAGCTGTCAATGTAGGAAATTTGGATAGCCATCATCGAAGGGTACAGACACCCTTTAGTTAGATATGTCTATAGAAGTGTTCAACATATCACTGTGATGTAGCTTAGTGGCAGTCGTGGGCATCCCAAGTGACCGCAATGTAAGGGGCCAGGACACTACAAAGTGAAGGTAGGAGCAAAACACTTCAATGAAAAACGGCAAGTTCTGAACACACAATAGTATCTTAGTCCATTATTGGCTAATAATATTCCAACACCACCATGGCCGAAGGGTCAAAGGAGTCATTCAACCTCAGATGAACATTATTTCCTTGAAAGGGCAGAGTACTAAAGCTACAACTCCATTTTTCTGTGTAATAAATAATGTTCTACAAGAAATTTACTTTCTTATAAAATGAAAAATATAGAAACATATGCTACGTTTGATTGTTGACAAGTCATATCATAACAGAAAACTTGGGATCTCTTTTTTTTTTTTTTTTTGATAAGTAGAAAACTTGGGATCTTATAAAGCCTCTTAAACAGTAATAACTAATAAGACTCCAAGATATCAATACTTGCATATTTTCTCCACACTTAAAGTAAACAAAATATAAACTTGCAGCACAATTCAGCGTAATTGATAAAAGAAGGTTAAAACTTACCCATTCCACCAGGACCAGCAGATCCTCCCCAAATGCTACTTTACTACTACTTCTGCCACTTATTATTTCAAGTATAAGCACCCCAAAACTATATATATCCACATTCTTTGTAAGCTGTCCTAACAATGCATACTCTGGAGCTAGATATCCCCTGCAGAAACATAACATCGATTGTGAGACAGAGAGCAGAATCAACCAATAATTCTCTGAAAAGTATAAACTTTACAAGTCACTGGGTAAAAATTATGCTGAAGTTCAAATTTTCCCAAGTAAATGCAATAGGTGTTAGGCAATTTGCAAATAATTTTAAAGAATCCAATATCAGCTAATTTAATGCATAAACCTATAATACATAATTTAAATGCATGTCCATGTGTCAACTTTCAACCTTCTGTCATCCCATAAAACAAGCAATCGAAATAAAAGCTTTAGGGGTAAGTACATTTCAAATAACATAGTCAGCAACGCATCACAACACCAGATGAAAGCATTAGTTAAAGATAGAAGAGGAGTTAAAAGATCATGTGCAAGAGAACCTAGGAACAGTGCCCTCAGGCTTTCTTCGGAATAAGATGGATCAGAAGCAGCAACTTTCTTTATTTATACATCTAGAACAAATTCCCCAATGTCAACAATGGCGTAAGTTATGCCTATTTGATTTTTTTATAAAAAGGAAACCGATAATATAAATGAATCCATGCACCTGCATACTCTTTTTATTTGTTCATTTATTTCTGACAATTTATCTATTAACATTTGCTTACTTCCTCTGCTCTCTCTCTGACAGTGCTAACCATTTACTGGTCTAGTAGGTATACTTCAGGGGATCCAACCAATGACAACTCCTATCCCATAAACATACAGAATGACTACCAAAATTCTCTCTCTAAAATCTTCTACATTACCAGATCAATACATATTCCTAACAACTTCAGACTCTCAAATAGTTGATTCCATAAACAGCCCCATAAAATCCACATTCTGTTCAGCTTCCCATAGAGGTAAATGGTTTAAGTAGCACACCAAGTAAATATATGAGAAGGAAATGCAATCAAAAAGTGACACTTACACTGTTCCTGCCACTCGAGTACTAACATGAGTGACATTGTCTGGAAAGAGTTTCGCCAACCCAAAATCTCCAATTTTAGGATGAAAGTTTCCATCAAGAAGTATATTGCTGGCCTTTATATCTCTGTGGACAATGCCTTCCTCGTGAAGAAATGCAAGACCAGACGCTGCACCCATACAAATAGCAGACCTCTTTGACCAATCCAGAGCAATACGTTTACCTTTTGAACCTGAAATGAAAGAATTCAGACATTTGCTTGGCTTAAAACTAAACAACTCCATGCTCTATAAAAGAGAAATATCTCGAGCAAATAAACTTTGCCATTTCAACAATTCCAAAATCTATATCCAATTTTTATAAACACAATGCATAGAGATCAATGCTTTAGGGAAAGAGGATGGGACTGAATGAATGAATAAGTAAGGAAAAGGCTGGTTAGTGCACCTCCATGTGTCATAATTTGGCTAGTGATCACCTTGAACTAAAAGGCCAGGGATTTTCCTTTTTATTGAAATCAGACAGCCAAACTCGAGTTGAAGATAGGAAAGCAAAAAATGTAAAGTGCCAAGACAGCTCAGATTTTAATAATTGCACTGTATTCTACAGAATTATCCTTTTTTTTTTTTCCTTTTAAATCGTTCCAACTGACATAAGAGTTCACCTCCCAAAAAAAAAAAAAATCAAAATTATGATCATTACCAAGTAAAGCATTAGCAAGGCTGTTATTCTCCAGATATTCATATACTAAAATCCGATTACTGCCCTCAACACAACATCCGATGAGCTGAACAAGGTTTGGATGTTGTATATTTGATATCATATTAATCTCTGTCAAGAATTCATCTGTTCCTTGTTTGGATTCCGCAGAAAGAGACTTGATGGCAACCTGGGTATCATCTCTTAAAACCCCCTGCAAAATCATATACAGCAACACAGGTAAGTACTAGATGGAGAAAAAAAGGGTAAAGCCCGGCCAAGAAAGCTTATCTGCACAAATGTGAGGTACCAACAACCTATATATATATATTTATATATATATACATACATGTAACATAAATATTTTTATATTTATATATATGTATATGTATGTATATATGTATATATGTATATGTGTATATTTGTTCTGTTTCTCTATATTCTTTAAATGATGATTTAGTAACTGAAAAATTAACTGATACAGCATAATGCCAATGGTAATGAATCTTACCCTATACACAGTTCCATAACCACCTCTGCCTATTCTGTTTGATGGATGGAAGTTCCTTGTTGCTGATCTCAATGAATTATAGGAGAAGAGCCTTACATTATTGGTAGCAATCTCTAACCATGCAAAAAACACACAACACACAAGTAAGGACTTTTTGATGTAAATTTCAACAATAGTGAGGACTTATAAACTATGACGCATGGATACTTCTACAAGGTAGTTGTATTCAGATTGGATGCTGATACTCTTTGGGTATTCCCTGATACATATCTGATCATTTCTATATGCATCCATGTTGTAAAATAAAATTTGAACACAAATCCAATACTTTTCAGATACCATGAGACACATCTTACATGTCTTGAATATTAAGGTGCGGCATTTCTAATATAGCATGTGAATATAAGAAAAGATACAAGAAGGGCTTCAAATACTTGAATTATTTCTTAAAGAATAAGAATTGTGATATAATGAGGATAAATCATGTCAAATTTATAATCCACCCCAAAGGCCACTTACTTATAAAATAAAATTAAAAAATCATGTTAAATTATTATAAATAGATTTGCAGAAAGTTATTAGAACCTATGCATGCATACATGTATACTTATATATATTGCCATATTCTGGATGTATCCATATCCTGAGTCCCTAACAAATATTGGGGTATCAAAGAAAACCTCCCATTGCATAGACTAAAAATTCTAGTAATTTGAGCTTTGTTTGAGCAAAACAAAAACATAAAAAAATATTCATTTCAACCAATTCAGTCTAATAAGTGGAAATTGTTCGAAAAATTATACAATTTATATTGACCATTCTTTTTCTAAAGGTTGTATTTTTTTAGACAATAATTGTTAAGTTAGCATTGAGTCACTGGTTATGAAGCACAAACACTCTATTTTGGCTCACGTGTCCGTGCCAAACACATGTCAGACACCGACACTCTCGAACACTTCCCAGACACGTGTCCAGACACTTGAATCATGGATATTGATGATTAAATGAAGAAATTCTTTAATTTTTATTTAATGACTTTGTTATTTAAATATATTAATAATATTTTTTAAATTTGTGTGTTTTTATGTCAATTTTAATTGAAATAACATTAGTTTTTATTATATGATCATATAAAAATATAAAAAATTATATATATTCAACGTGTCTTTAACGTTTCCGTGTCCTATTTTTTTTAGAAATAACATGTTTACGTCTCCGTGTCGTATCGTATCCGTGTCCCGTGTCCGTGTCCGTGCTTCTTGGGTCACTGGTTTAGTGCCAGTCATGAAGTAAAAACTCGAGACACCTCACAACTATGTGAAAGTCCGAAGAAGTGCGCAAATTCAAAAATATGTGTTCATGCATATCATGCATTTGCATTAAACACACACATCATAGAATTCCTCCTTGACTTTAGAAGTGAACTTAACTATGGTTAATTATACCTTAAGTTAGTTTTGACTATGGTTAACATACTTATGAGAAAAAGAGTTCTTAGCAATTTCTAATTTGCTTGTGTTATTTTTATAGAAAGTCAATGGTATTTTGCGTAAAAATTTTCACAAAATTTCTGAGCAAAACCAATAGTACGTTTGCCCTCATGGAAGCCTTATTCCATTCGCACGGTAGAATTGCGTCCGCATGGAAGGAACTTTCCTATCCGCACGCGTGCCATGTTTTTGGCGCAATTCATTTAGAACTTGCCAGTTTTTTGCACAACATCTATTCCAACTAACTTTAGGATTAATGCATGAAATTTTTGGTATATATAGGATACTAGGGTGTACATAGTCACAACCCTAACCTCTTGAAGCACAGAGGGATCTATTGCTTCATATTTTATTCATATAGTCAAATTATTGCAAGGTGTTATTCCTTGTTGTTGATTTTATATACTTAGTGTCGGGTTAGTACACATACGAGCATATAAAAGGGTTAGAACACAAACTTCCATTGCATGGAGCTTGCACACTGCGGAAGGTGATAGATCTGAAGATCGTGGATGATGCTGAAGCTAGTAAAAGCTATTCAAAGTTAAAGAGTACAATAAAAAGCTGTAGACAAACTGACAAATAAATCATGGGAGGTGGTAGGTTAGTTGTTTGTGAAATAGGGCTTTGTAGACTTATACATCGTTCTTTTCTACTAGTGGATCCTTGCAACTTGTGTTGGGCTTATTCCCTAGGGGGGTTTTCCACATATATCTTCGTGTTCTTCTTATTTTTAATATTTTTTTATTCTACTATGATACTTGATATGCTTGAATTCATTATTTAAGTAATTTAACAAGAAAATATCTTAGGATATAATCAACCTCATACAATTAAGTTAGTGATAAATAAGATACAATTAAGTTTAGTGATAAGTAAGACGGTGATTATAATTATTTTGCACATTAATTTCACCCAATATAGGGTCTTTACAAAGAAACTAATGACCCATGCCTTTTCTAACATTTACAAGTATGATGAACCAGATTTTTTATGCACCATGCTTATTATAAAACTCTATCTTATTGTCCTTTTTCACACACCATAAACAATAAAAATTAACTTTCTTTCTTCTTTATTTTCTTTCAAAATTGTATAATTCCAATTTTATTAATGTCCCCAAAGGGACCATTTTCCTTCAAAATTGAGATTATCCTATTCTCAATTCAAGTTGTTTTTGCCTAGGACTCGCGAATGAGGATCAGTTAAATATCCTAGGTGTGTTCTCTCATGCTTCAAGGTAGTGTTCGGGATTAACACTAATGTGAGAAAATGCGAAATGATTCCAGTAGGAGTTGTGGAAAATTTGGGAAGGTTGGCGAGTATCTTGAATTGCAAGGTGTTCCGACAGTCCACTTGGGTCTTCCTCTAGGTGCTCATCTTAAAGCTATAACAATTTGGGACTCCGTGATTGAGATGAAAAAAGACTAGTTAAATGGAAGAAGCAATACTTGTCCAATGAAGGTCACCTAAAACTTATAAAGAGTACTCTTTTTGCCTCCCAACCTATTTTATGTCCATCTTTCCAATTCCACCTCAGTTGCTAAGAAGATGAAAAGAAAATTTTCATGGAAAAGAAAGGAAACTGATTTCAAATATCACTCGGTGAATTGGAAGGTGGGAGGTAGGTATTAGAATGCTCAAAGAATTCAATAAAAGTTTCTCTAGATAAATGGCTTTGGTGTTTTGCGGTGGAGAAGGAAAGCTAGTGAAGGAAAATAATGGTGGCCAAATTCGGAGAGAATCCTAGAGATTGGTGATTTTTTTCGATTTCAAGGTATTGTGGGTCCAACTTATGGAAGGAAATTCAACATCGTGGGCGTGATTTCTTAAGAGATTTATTAGGTTTGTCGCTGGAAATGAAAGAGAGGTTAGATTTTGGCATGTAAAATGATGCAAGGAAGGTAATTTAAAGTCTTTATTCCCTTCTTTGTTTAGGGTGACGATGGATAAGGAAGTCCTTCTACTAGATTATGTAGGATTGAGAAGTGAATGACATATTCCAGTTGTTTGAGTTATTTTATGCTAATCAATTGAGAGACTCTTTCGCTAAGCACATCTTTTAAGGCCCTGATAAGAAGGGTTTAGAAAGCTATGAACAAGTGACACGGTGTCATTCCCTTGGAAAGATATTTGGCCCTTTTTTTTTTTTTTGGACACCAGCTCGTAATAAAATTCTCACTAACAGGTGCATGTTGTGCAAGGAGGAGGGAGAGAGTCTGTGAATCACCTCCTCCTCCATTGCGAGGTCGCTAGGGGGATAAGATCGCCAGTTTTATCTCTTTTTGGTGTCGCATAGATTATGCCAAACTCAATTATTGATCTTTTTTGGTGGGAATGTGATTGAGGTCGGGAGACAAGCTTGGCACGCTTGGAAAGCAACTCCCTTTGCCTTATGTTGTGGTTATGGAGGGAGTGGCATATAAAATGTTTTTAAGATGTCGAAGTCCTGATATACAGGATAAAGAAGATATTGTCACGTACTTTACATTCTTGGATGCCCGAGAGTGTTTTGGACGTTTTTTTTAGTTGCTTAGACTTTATAGATGAATTAAATTGTAAAGATTAACTCCTTTTTGTTCCTATAGTTTTGTAAATGAGTTGCGCCCCCCTTAGGCACCCATTAATATATATACACTTATCAAGAAAGACAATGATGCCAGAATTTCCAAACCTCTTAAAATTTTGGACATGTCAGACATATTCTCCACAAATTCTTAATTCAATTTCACCGATGCCTCCCAAATCCACAAGAATACTTATCTAGATTCCTAATTTACTCTTTCTGGTAATGCCAAGGTGTTCTTAACCCACTTTGAGTTGAGACAGAATCTATGGATCCACAGTTGCTGCAACTGATGTGCATTGAGTAAACCCATTGAGTAAGCCCGTGGAGATTTGAAAGTAGGATGTCTAGCCTCAGGCCATCACCTTGACTATCATCCACACATGCAAGTTTAAGCTTGTATTTTAAAAGGGCTACAAAAAAATGGAGGTCGTCGTTAAAAACAAAGTACCACATATCAATCTTTCATTTTGAAATTTAAACATAATATCTCACAAAATTATGCTGGCCATTAAATTTAGGCTGATCCAGTGTGCAACAGTTTATCCATACAAGTTCAGGGTAATTCAGAGAGGGCTGGGCTCAGTGATCTGCTCAATTATTGGTTCACGTGACTTGCCCTTATCAATTAGTTCAATCTCTGTAAGATTGTGAACATGTCAACTATGTATTGGCTCAGACTATGCTACGTACAGCCCAGCTGGGTGGAAGGAAAAACAAAAAGAAAACAGAAAAACATAGATTGCTATGTAAACATGGACTTTCTGATTCTGACACATCCACCAGCTTAGTAGGAAAAAAACCAGCTGTTTACTGTTGACAAACAAGGACCTCCAAAGGCGTCATTGTATGTCAATTGAAGGACTGAAAGAGGTGGGTACTAACCAGAGATGAAAATGGCAGGAGGAATTGTTGATCATATAGAATTATTTAAATTCTTAGGATGTATGCAGATGGAACTAGGGATCATATTCCAAATGTTATTTGGCAAAAAGAATTTCCATCCTTCAACTTCTTCACTTAAAAGTCACAAACTAGACATCTCAAGAAAACCCTTTTGAACCCAAATTGATAAAAGTTGAATCAATGAGGAAAAGGGGTTATGCTGCTGCCGTTTAATATTGAAAAAACAGTGATGCGCAGGTATTTATGTGTGAGTTTATATTTTAATATCTATATGGAATGAAATTTAGTCATTCATCTTCTTACCTTCTCCCCGTGTCTGACGGCGGCCACTCTTTTCTTTACACGAACTGAAAGTACCGAAGCAGTTAAAATTCATCGCTTACACAGTTATGAGGCCCCTGCAAAAACTACAAGTCTTCCTCAATTCAATACTTACCCGATGTCAATTGATCACACAAATATATATATATATATATACATACATACATACATATAGTTAGTAATCAGAAGAGAAATCATGACACGAAACCAAAAAAAATCACGTCAATTACTGTGAAATTCGAAATCCTAACCTGAGTTCCGAATGATTTGAAAACGCAGCGTCGAAAAAAATCGTGTTATGGTTGGTCGGTGCACCGTGCACAGGCCAAAACCTAGCTGGTGGTGTTGTATGGAGGAAAACCCAAGAAGGATTGTATGAATAAAATTGGGAAACACCACCACCCATAATATATATATATATATATATATATATATATATATATATATAAGATCATTGGGGGGTTGCTTTCTTCTGCGTTTTAGAATTTGGTAATGAGTGAGGGGGCTGCAAAAGTCCAAAACAAAGAGAGAAGCAACTGATAGTGGCTTTTGTTTATTTTCTTTTTCTTGTGCGAGGAAACACGATCCTTAAACCTTTTTCACACTTTCATGGGATGCAAGTTGACTTAGCTCTATTAAAACCACCTTACTTACCCCCACCTCCCGATGAGTGGATAGCACCAGTCACAGCACTCGAACACGCAATATAATAGAATATATATATTCACACCAAATAATTAAAAAGATTTGTTAATTATATTTTATGTAATGACTATCACATATGTCTTTGCGCAAATATTGCTGTGTGAGATTTGCCATCACACAAACACATACATAACTAAACATTACTCATAATTTTTTAGAGTAATATTTTGTAGTACATATATTGTACACATATATTCAGATGAATATGAGACTCATCTGAATGTCAGGAGTGCCGGGTTCAACATTTATGTAAGTATATGCACACAAATACATATACCATAAAATATTACTTGTTTTTGGGTAGACTTATAACTACTCTCCCTAATCCCTAAACTTTAAAATGTTATTCAGTCATCTCTTTATGAGATGAGCTGTGAATACCAGGGAGAATGGAAATAGCTCTATTCTATTTTTTATTATTGATGCTGCACTTTTTGACTCGCAACACGTGAGGGCTCCGTGACCTGTAGAACACTTAGAAAGATGATCAGAGGACCACCGGATTGGCTCCGGCGGTAGCCGCTCCGATGCTTAAGTAAGTAAGGGAATTGAAAGACTGTATTGAAAGTCAAAGAATGAGCATAAGAATCTAAAGCGTACCTCTAGGGTTTAATATATAAGCCGTGGTTCTCCTAATTTTGATTAGGTTTTGCCGTCACGAATATCGGGATTTGATCATCGGAGATTTGCAGTTACCTTGTGGAGCATTGAATCGTAGATGGAGATAATCATGGATAGTAGTTTCCGTGTTGAAGGCTGTTTCCTTATTCCCCGCTTATCGGCTGTTAAGGAAACCATATATGCAGTGTCGAATAAATATTGTCCAGAACAGGAGGTCTGGAAGATGTACATGAGAATATCCTGAATGCTTCATCTGCACTGTATGACCGAGTTCATCGGTTCTGCATGATATATAAATAAGAATGCCCCGAAGGCTTATGGCTGTTCTGTATGACAGACATATATGAGAATACCCCGAAGGCTTGTAGCTGTTCTGTATGACCGAAATATATGAGCTCTGTAGGATCGAGATTTGTTAATCTGATGGGCACACGTGTCTCAAACTGATTGGTGTGTCTGTTTATGGTATATCAATTATATAATTTTATGTGTTCAAATAAAATTTTATAATTTTAATTAAAATAATTATTTTAATTTTTAAATATATGAGTTCAAGTCTCACTCTTTCGTTACGGGATATGAGCATTTATGTTTACCTAGTCATGAGCTAGGTTGAATTGTCTATTTATGACCCATATTTCATAAGTTTCTACTATTGTTAGATTATGTAGTATTTAGTTACTACGTAATATTATAATTGTACTGTTAAATTGATTGTAATACATGAATTTCAATACACATCGCTTTTATCAAATATATATATATATATATATATATATTTACTCTAGTCCAATTACAAATGATTGTCCAAAATTGTTCCGTAATACGTGTTGTGGTAAAAATTTGTTTGATGAGATCAACGGTCGAACTCTTCTATCCCAGTGATGGCCACACCAACAAACAAGTCGTAAGTGAAAAGAGGGTAACAATTTAAAAATGATTAGAGCTAAGAGTTGGGACCAGGGTTTTAGACATACCTTATGCCTTTTTTATAAGGGCATACTTGTCTTTATGATAAGATCCTTGAAACCAAATTATGAGATCTAGACTTGGATAAGATCTACACAAGTTAGTAGTTTCTTTTTATGACTATAAGTAGCTTAGATCTGAAAGTTTAACTTTTTTCATCCGATGTCGAACTAGTTGGCCAATTCTAATGCTCAAAACGGTTTGAAAGATGGTATATTATTGAACATGTGAAGGTCGAAAGCCCGGGTGACCTCCCGTATTGAACCAATAGGTAAGTTGTTCGGAAAGTCTATTTTTGTGATGGTTGTATGCAACTTAAATGTTCACATGTCTCAGTCTTAACGATGGACTTATTTTTGGCATAGCAGTATATGATATAATGATCAATGAAAGTGATACTATTATACCATGAGTTTCATAAACATTAAAAGTTTTAAGGTCTCATTAATCTATTTTAAATGTACATTATACGAATTTTTATAATTAAACTAAATTGAAGTACTTTTTAAATAAGGGGACTTAATTATTTCAAGTTAAAGTATAGACCTTCTTTGAAACTCCTGTAAAATCAGAGAGTATCAAAATATAATTAATTCAAAGAAAAAAATAGGTAAAATTTACACGGAAACCTCTATTGATTACTAATAAATGAAGTAATTTTGTTGCACTGTTAAACATCATGAAAGCCTTTTCTATGGTTTTCCTTATAAAAATTAATTGCATGCCTTACCTTATCCAACTTCAAAAAAATGTGATCCTATAATTAGTAGTTCAATTCACCTATGTAAAATTTAAGTATCTGAGTAAGAGGTCAAAAAGTTAAGAATTATATGAAAATTGGTGAGACCTGATTCCATATGTTACTTTGTGCGGGTACCTGATACCCAGCCATAGCATGCCAATGTGGACTCTCAATATGCGTCAGTCTCTTAAAAGCACGCCAATTCTCTTAGTGTGTATTAGTCTCTCAAGAGCACACCACTCTTAGTGTGTATGTTAATCTCTAAGGAGCGCACTACGCTCAGTGCGCATTAGTCTTTTAAGAGTACGCCACTTCATTCAAGTGTATGTCAGTCTCTCAGGAGCGCAACACTTCTCTCAATGCCCATTAGACTCTCAAGAACACACCACTTCCTTCAAGTGTGTGTCAATCCCTTAGAAGCGTACCATTTCTCTCAGTGCATGCTAGTTTTCAAGAGCGCATCACTCTCAAATACCCTTCCCTTTGTGGTTGCCTAAAGGACTTAAGGGAAAGCCTTAAGACGCTTCTAAAGCCAGGTGCGTAGCTATGGCGTGTCTAGCACGCCTTAGTCCTCTCATTTGGGGAACTCAAGGTCTTGTGGCTTGGCAGTCAAGGCAGCAAATATTCCAAAGACAATCGCCTACATGTGTGCTGTATTTTGTGGACCTTCTAAAACTAGAAGATTCCTTTAGCCAACTTCCTATTTTGGACACTAACACCACAGTTAGCGATATTTGACAATAGTTGGTCACAACTGGCGATAGTTGATAACAGTTGGTCACAACTGGCGACAGTTGACAACAGTTGTAATACCCTGACCTGAGTTAGGTAATACTCGAGCCGGGTTGGACCAGGCCAAAACATGTAACCCCGAACTGTAAACCAAATTATTACGTAAATAAAACCGAATGTACAGTTTCATAATGTATTCGATATAGGATGCATAGGTATGAGTGACGGGCAGTCTCGAGTGCCCGTATCGGAAGCCTGACTTTTACGGGAAAGCATGCACGTGAGTGTCTATATATAAATATGTATTTAAATATAAATATATATATGTATTTAAATATAAATATATATATATATATGTATTTAAATATAAATATATATATATGTATTTAAATATAAATATATATATGTATTTAAATATAAATATATATATATATATAAATATAAATAGTTATATATATAAAATTATGTATGTATATATATATATATATATAGATAAAATGAATAGATTATTCAGATCCAATTCAACCATTTCTTCTTCTTCTCTTTCCTCTATCCCCGACATAGTTAATAGTCAAGACTACCAAATAAACCAAGATAGTCAACCACTCAAAAACTGGAACATCCCCAAGGTTCCCATAAGTCAAATCTATGAAGTATCTTCTTGGTTAGGTTCTCATTCATTTTCTAGTAACCTTAACGTAAAAATAGTAGAACAAACCTATGCTCTTAACAAAGACCAAGTAAAATGTCAATTATTTACTCAATCAACTGTAAGTGACCATATTAAAAAAGGATATAATTTCCTTCACATAGGATTAGTCCAAGTAGGCATTAACCCTCTCATTCGACGAGGTCTAAATGCTTTAGTTCTCTTAGCCCTTAGAGATGCTAGACATATCAGTTTTCCTAACAGTCTCTTAGGATTAATGGAATCAGCTCTTCATCAAGGACCAGTCCACTTTGACTATTTCCCAGACTTCACAGTTAGCCTTCATGACCCACATGTTTTGATCTGAATAATCTATTCATTTTAGAAATAATTGATTAAATTACGCAGAATTTATTATTCCTTTTATTATTTAGGTGTACTGTTCATTATCTTCTTCCTAAATAAGGGTTTGACATACCTGTTCCCAAGCATTGAGGACTCTTAAGACTCTCTGCCCTACACGCTCTCCTAGCTAAACGGGACTTACGCAGTCTAGGTGGTCTATGGACTTCCGAAAAGGTGCAGAATCAACGAAGTAGTGCTGACTAGAGAGGTGATGGAAGTATTTTTGAAATAAGTCCAAATTTATACCACCATTCACTAAACCATGTTGGTATTTGACTTTCAGATTTTTGATCAAACATAAGGAACCACGAGTGGTCGTTGGACTCATTTTGGAGATAGAGAGCTCGGGTGAAAGCTTGACTGTAGTCATAATATGAATATTGAACTAGGGAGTTAAGGATGACTCTAAGCTGGGATGAATGAAATCCCCAAGCCTTTTCTGAAATAAAATTGACTATAATGAATTTTTGGTATAAAATCTTGTTAGGGTCCTGCTTACTGGTGATATCTTTGAATTTTATTGATCCTGAATGGATAAGAATAACTTTGTACCATTTGACTGACTTGGAATGATGGTTGGGGATGAAATGCCAACTAGGGGGAAAATAACTAGTGGCTAAGATCCATGGGTCTTGGATTTGGCTTTTATGAGGCTCAATAAAAAATATATTAACTGTATACGACTTCTTGAAATAGGGAGTCGCGGGGGCTCTTAATGTTGGTTTTACTCGAATGATCCTTTGGTCATTGGAAGGATCGAATAAATCAGTTATCTCATATGGACTGCGGGGTTGAGTGGTTAATGTAGAGCTGTAACTGGGGAGACTTAGTAGACTGTAATTTGGACGAAGGGGCTTACCAAGAATGGAAAACCGATTTACTGAAACTGGGGAAGGTAATTGGAAAGGAGCTGGGGCTCGATGGACCAAGGCATGCGGGGTGACTGATGGGGTTCTCCCAGTGGAGGGAGTTGATAGCTGCTTGTCTTTCCTGGACGAGCCAGTGGAGGTAAAAGCAAGTGAGGAAATGAAAATGAACTATGCATATGCAGGGGACGGCGGTATAACTGTCCATAAGAGGAAGGGAAATAATGCACAAGATATAAAATTTAAAATAAGATTATATTAACTTTAAAATAAATACTTATACTTTAACTAAGGCTTAAAGCCAGATTAACTGAAAGAGAAATTAAAACTGGATACATGTTAGAATTCTTAAGAGAAATGTTTTACAAATATTTTCTTTTTCTGAAGAAATTCTCACAAGTGAACTAAAATGAAGCCTACCTGAATTGAGGAGAGTTTGCCTTCTTATAGGAGTGGGAGCTCCTCGGATGATGGATGAGTGGCGGAATTCACGGAGGGAATCCCGAAAGAGAAGTTGACTGCTTTTGGCGTGGAGTCACTGTTCACAACTTTTTACTGTTCAATGCTAACTGCTGAGCTGACTGCTTTTCGAGTGTAGTTACTGTTCATGAATAGTATCCTGTCTGCACCGAAAGTTATTTTGTCTTTTTTGTGTCAAATTTCAAAATCTTCATCTAGTACGTAGGGGTCTTAACTATAGCAATCATCTGAAGGATGGTAGGGGCGACTGGATTCTGCATCAGATTGGGTTTCTGGATCTTCGCCCATCTGGGTTACATGAATCATTAACCAGCGAGATAGCTCTTTAAGCTCGTCTTTTCACTTGCCTTGCAATAGAGATTGGTCGATGTTGGAGGAAGACTGGGTCTGATGTGCAATGGGTTGTTGAATTGTCTGATTTACTAGTTGAAGGAATTCCGTATTAATGAATGTGATAAACCGATCATGATTAAGCTTATCCCACAATTTTATTAAGAATTCTCTGATAACTGTACTATTATTAATGGCATAACTCCACTTCATGATCCATGGCACTTTATATTTACTAGTCATGAGTAGTATCATGGGGAATTGAGTAGTATGTTGGTCTGTTGGAAAAATAGTGGCAAAGTATTGTAGTACTGACTAGAAAGGTGATGGAAGTATTTTTGAAATAAGTCCAAATTTATTCCACCATTCACTAAACCATGTTGGTATTTGACTTTTCAAATTTCTGATCAAACATGAGGAACCTATGAGTGGTCGTTGGACTCATTTTGGAGATAGAGAGGCTCGGGGTGAAAGCTTCACTGTAATCATAATATGAATATTGAACTAGGGAGTTAGGGATCACTTTAAGTTGGGAAAGATGAGATCCCTAAGCCTTTTTTGAAATGAAATTGACTATAATGAATTTTTGGTATAAAATCTTGTTGGGGTCCTACTTTTTGGGGATATCTTCGAATTTTACTGATCCAGAATGGATAAGAATAGCTTTGTACCATTTGACTGATTTGGAAGGATGGCTGGGGATGAAATGCCAACCAGGGGGAAAATAACTAGTGGCTAAGATCCATGGGTCTTGGATTTGGCTCTTACGAGGCTCAATAAAAAATATATTGACTGTATACAACTTCTTGAAATAGGGAGTCGCAGCGGGTTCTTAATGTTTGTTTTACTCGAAGGATCCTTTAGTCTTTGAAGGGATCAAATAGATCAGTTATCTCATATGGACTGCGGGGTTGAGTTGTTAATGCAGAGTTATAACTAGGGAGACTTAGTAGACTGTAATTTGGACGAAGGGGTTTCCAAGAACGGAAAACCGATTTACTAAAACTGGGGAAGGTAACTAGGAAAGGAGTTGGGGCTCGAGGGACCAAGGCATGTGGGGCGACTGATGGGGTTCTCCTAGTGGAGGGAGTTGATTGCTGCTTGTCTTTACTGGACGAGCCAGTGGGGGTAGAAGCAGTGAGGAAATTAAAATGAACTATGCATGTGCAGGGGAAGGCGGTATAACCTTCCATAAGGGGAAATGAAATAATGCACAAGATATTAAATTGAAAACAAGATTGTATTAACTTTTAAATAAATACTTACACTTTAACTAAGGCTTAAAGCTTGATTAACTTTAAGAGAAATGAAAACTGAATACATGTTAGAATTCTTAAGAGAAATAAAGACTTCTTTGACATCGGATTTGTGTTTGAGTGGGTAAAACCAGATATATTTAGTGAAGTAATCAATGAAGATTACATAATATTTAAAGCCATTATGTGAGAAAATTGGAGAGGTCGAGACATCAGAAAATATGATTTCAAGAGGTTTAGTAGAGATAATTGTAGAGTTGGAGAAAGACAATTTGTGGCTTTTATTGCAAAGACAAGCATTATATGAGAAATCATGAGATATAGAGGAAGATAAGCTGAAATTATTGCTAGAAACAATATGTTTGAGAATTGGAAAAGCAGAATGTCCTAATCTATGGTGCCAGTCGAAGGAAGTGGTCTTTATTGTGGAGAAGGCAATCAAAGGGGAGGAGGTTGGCCACTCATATACAGCATCTTTAGTTCGTCCCTTCAGTAGTGTTGCCCC